>JAEAOA010000902.1:187500-273429 GCA_016746295.1 Potamilus streckersoni | reverse complement strand
AAAAAAAAACCCAAATTATATCGTGGTAAAAATCCAGCTATCTGGCTTCTCAAGCAGTTGATTAATCAAGTTGATAATATTACTTATCGTTTGAAAAAAGTAACGCCAATGTTAAAATTAACACCTCAACAAGAATCCGATCACGAGCAAGCAGAAATTTGTCATATTTGTGAAAAAGCTTTTGACGATGACAAAAAAGTACATGACCATTGCCATTTGACTGGACAGTACCGTGGAGCGGCTCATAATCAGTGTAATTTAAAATTTCATGCTCCAGATTTTATTCCGGTTATTCTTCACAATTTTTAAGGATATGATAGCCATATTATAGTAGAAGCTTTTGGTGATCCTGATATAAAATCTCGTCTAAAACTCGATAACGTCATCAAATGCATCCCAAATAATTTTGAAAAGTACATGTCAGTTACGCTAGGTAAATTGCGTTTTATTGACAGCCTGCAGTTTATGGCAGCCTCGTTAGATGAGTTAGTGAAAGGTTGTAGTAAATTTGATAACCTAAGAGATTGTTGTGGAGATAAATTTAATCTACTAGCTAAAAAAGGAGTCTTTCCATACGAATATCTCGACGACTGGAGTAAATTTGATGAAATATCTTTACCTGGCAAAGACAAATTTTACTCACAACTTAAAAACGAAAATATAACCGATGACGAGTACAGGTATGCACAAGATATCTGGAAAGAGTTTGATTGTGAGACTTTTGGTAATTATCATGATTTGTATTTGAAAACTGATGTGTTATTACTAGCAGATGTTTTTGAAAGTTTTCGTGAAGTGAGTTATAATAATTATGGACTAGATCCTTGCTGGTATTATTCTGCCCCTGGGTTGTCATAGGATGCTTTGCTAAAGTTTAGTAAGGTAAGGTTAGAATTACTGACAGACGTGGATATGTTCAATTTTATTGAAAAAGGTATCCGAGGTGGTATTAGCGTGATAACGAAGAAATATGCTGAAGCAAACAACAAATATTTGAAAGAGTATAATCCTGACCTTCCTTCGAAGTACATAATTTATCTAGATTATAATAATCTTTACGGTGGTTCGATGGCAGAACCAATGCCTATTGGTGGATTTCATTGGATCACAGCTGATCGATTTCTATCGGAGACAGAAAAAAAGATACCCGACGATGTTTCCTATTTCGTTGAAGTTGATCTTGATTATCCAAATTCGCTACACAAATTACATAACGATTACCCTTTCTGTGCGGAATCGATGGTCATAGATTATAGTTTGTTATCAAAAGAACAACAAGCGTTAGCATCACCAAGGCAACATTCCATGGTCAAGAAACTAGTACCAAATTTACTTGATAAGAAAAATTACGTTTTGCATTACAAAGTTTTAAAACAAGCAGTCGATGCTGGTCTTGTGTTGAGAAAAGTTCATCGTGTACTAAAATTTAATCAGTCGCCGTGGATGAGAGGTTATATTAACTAAAACACTTCAAGAAGAGCTGCAGCGAAAACAGAGTTTGAGAAAAACTTTATTAAACTGATGAACAATTCCGTTTTTGGTAAGACGATGGAGAATATTAGGAAACGTGTAAATATTGAAATAGTTAATGATGTCAATCGCAGAAACAAACTTGTGTTAGACGATGATTTTGTGAGCATGAAAATATTTAATGAAAATCTTGTTGCGATACAAAGAAGAAAAGTAAATCTAAAACTAAACAAGCCAATCTATGTTGGAGCTGCCGTGTTAGATTTATCAAAGTGGCTGATGTATGATTTTCATTATAATTTTGTTAGAAATCAGTGGTCGGCTAGTAGATTATTGTTTACTGATACTGATTCGCTCGTATATGAAATTGAATGCGAGGACATCTATCAGGACATGTACAATAATCGACATCTGTTTGATCTTTTCGATTATCCACGTGACAGTAAATTTCATGACGACATAAATAAAAAGGTTATTGGTAAGTTTAAAGATGAAATGAACTCGAGCGCTCTCAAATATTTTATCGGATTACGCAGCAAAATGTATGCCGTATTGTTAGACAATAATAAAATAACGAAAAAAGCAAAAGGTCTGCCTCGTAATTTTGTTAAAAAGTTTATGAAATTTGATGACTACAGGTATGCGCTTGATGGTGGTGTTAGTTTTATGAGAGCTATGGCAATTCGAACTAATCATCATAAACTCGAAACAGATGTTATTATCAAACGTGGATTGTATAATTTTGATGACAAACGCTATTGTGAAAATGGGGTAGATACATTTGCCCTTGGGTATTGTCATGATGATAGATCTATACTCGACATTATCTTTTCCAACTGAAATTTTATCTAAACTTATAAAATAATGTTTGAAAATTTGATAATGACAAATAGCTACAATAGTAACATTAAATATTTAATGATGGACGGTAAACAATTGACAGTTGAATTTAATAATGAAACATCAGGTATATGTTTTAATGGAACACATGACAAGTTAAAACTTTCGCTCATCAGATCTGATAACAGCGAGTATTTCAATTATCTCGAACAATTGCATCAAAAGTTGCTAGCGGAATTTAAAAACTTTCACAGCCCCATTATCCAACAAAAATATACTAAACTCACAATTGATCTCAATCGGTCAAAGGTGTATTTTATCGACAAAAAATATCCTCTGAACAAACCAGAAATAAAAGATTTGTTTGAGTCCCGTCGCTGCGTGAGCGGTAAAGTAAAATTTAGTATCTATAATCGTGATAATGAAATATTTTTAATATCAACAGTTGAAACATTAATCATTGGTAACGAGATATAAAATAATATCATTTTCATTCTAATGCTAGTTTAATTTCCACCTTGTTAACTGAAACGTTCTAATAGGTGTGGGAGGGTGGTGGTGGGCCAAAACCCTCATTTCCCTGGTTTGGAAACCCTCATTTAATTTATACTTGTTTGGAGGGTAAAAAATAAAGTGGGCTAAAACCCTCATTTCCCTATGAGGGGGTGGGGGATAATTTAGGACTATAATTTATACTTGTTTGGAGGGTAAAAAAAAGTGAGCTAAAAGCCTCATTTAATTTATACTTGTTTGGATGGTAAAAAAATAAAGTGGGCTAAAACTCTCATTTCCCTATACTACTTTACAGTTTAAAAAAAGATTTACTTCCTTTAGGAAATCTAAAATATTAGTGATTTGAATAGTACCAAAAAGTTCCTGCATGTCGTGTACATTATTGTATTTATCACGCGTAGGTTGCAGGTCGGAACACGTGGTCATAAAGTGTTTAACAGTAAATGGTACATTGCAAGGAACGCACTCTGGTGGATCTTCACCGTTTAGTATGTGTGAGTGGGTAATGTATGTATGACCGATTCTGATTCTTGCAATGACAACCTCCTCCCTACGAATAGTTCTATAGGAAGGAGTCCATTCTCCCAAGATTGGTTTGATGGTATGAAGTTTGTTATTGATTGCATCATCCCATGATACCTGCCACTTTTGACGTAGATACTTTTTGATACAAGGTTTAAAATCAGAATATGGTAATTTAAAATCCGATGGTTCTAAAGATAGGGCCATCTTAGCAGCCCGGTCTGCTTCTTCGTTACCTCTAATACCAACATGGCTAGGTAGCCAACAGTATACTATATTGCATGAGGCACTATGCTCAGAGTTTTTGATCAGAACATTCACCAATAGTGAATTATCTAGTTTGATATTGTATAGCGCCTGAAGCACTGATAATGAGTCACAGAAGATAATACTATTTAGAATATGTTTAGATTCGACAAATGTCAGAGCAAGGTCTATTGCTCTGATTTCCGCTGAAAATATGGATGCATCATTTGGCAAACGCTCTTTGGTTATGTGTTTGCCACTGACAAAGGCTGCAGCAACCTTTGATCCATCAGTATAAAATCTAGCATAATGTGTAAAGTCATTGAGAAGAGCATGATAAGAGTTCAAGAATAGGATAGGGTTTGTCTCAGATTTTTTCCGATCGTGTAACGTAAAAATCACTTGGGGTTGCTTAATGAGCTAAGGTGGTGTTTTCGAGACAAATGTTTTCTGGATTGAAGATAGATTACATTTGATTTGGCAAGCGAACTTTGGTTGTGTGGTTTCCACTTACGAAGGCTGCAGCAGCCTTTTCCTCATCTTTTGATCCATCGGTGTATATTTTTGTATACTTTTCAAATTGTGAGAGGAGTTCATGGTAAGAGTTGTGGAAAATGGAAGGGTTTGTCTCCGATTTTTTTTCTCCATCATGTAACGTAAAAATTACACTTGGTTGCTGAAGTAGCCATGGGGGTCTTTCGTAGATGTTGGCTTGCATAATATTTGAAAAATCAATTTGAGTACTTTCGAAAAATTGTGATATTCTAATGGCAAATAAAGGGATGACATTTGGTTTATTGTCATATAAGGATTTATATTTATGTATCTATCTATCCATCCATCCATCCATCCATCCATCCATCCATCCATCCATCCATCCATCCATCCATCCATCCATCCATCCATCCATCCATCCATCCATCCATCCATCCATCCATCCATCCATCCATCCATCCATCCATCTATCTATCTATCTATCTATCTATCTATCTATCTATCTATCTATCTATCTATCTATCTATCTATCTATCTATCTATCTATCTATCTATCTATCTATCAATTTCACCGTTTAATGCCGTGGTTTATCATACATGCAGCGATGTCCGTCATTACAAGTTCATTTACAGATTCATAATGATTTTATACAGACAATACGCTCTTCACCAATCATATTTGTAAAAGCAAATTACTATTTGCGTATTGATGGTTCAATTTCGAAACAGAATTTGGTATATTTTCATCATAGCACAGTAGGCCCAACTTCATGTAATCAAGCAGTGACCTCTTGCTCAGGAAGAAGGTAAATGGTCAGTTAGCTATTAAAACTTGCATGTAAATGTGAAAAAAAATTCTTTGTCACCGTAAGCTGATTGCTATCAACTCCACGTAAATACATTTCGCCTAGGGTTACAACAGTTCCAGGACTTACTGGCTACAGCGAGGGAGAGGGCATCTCAAAGTCGTAATCTACAGTCATTTTATGTTAAAAAATCAAATGACTAAGTCGTTTTTGCTTTCCGAACAGAAGAAGGCGACTTTTTCGTCCACTTCGCCTGGTAGCGTGATCCCTGTAAGAATTGAAAATAAGACTCCTATACATTACTTTTTTCTGTTAGACTAAAATGGTAAATGTTGGTAACAGTTAAATATGTTGGTTCCCGATCAACGGGAAATGTAAATGATGTATCGTGATGAAAAGATGTAAATAATAGTTGGTATTTGCATTAGTTAAAAATTAGTTTGGGTAAGGTCATACAAGTTACAGTTTAAAATAAAGATTTACTTCCTTTAGGAAATCTAAAATACTAGTGATTTGAATAGTATCAAAAAGTTCCTGCATGTCGTGTACATTATTGTATTTATCACGCGTAGGTTACAGATCGGAACACGTGGTCATAAAGTGTTTAACAGTAAATGGTACATTGCAAGAAACGCACTCTGATGGATCTTCACCTTTTAGTATGTGTGAGTGGGTAATGTATGTATGACCGATTCTGATTCTTGCAATGACAACCTCCTCCCTACCAATAGTTCTGTTGGAAGCAGTTCATTCTCCTAATTTGGTTTGATGGCATGAAGTTTGTTATTGATTGCATCATCCCATGATACCTGCCACTTTTGACGTAGATACTTTTTGATATAAGGTTTAAAATTAGAATATGGTAATTTAAAATCCGATTGTTCTAAAGATAGGGCCATCTTAGCAGCCCGGTCTGCTTCTTCATTACCTCTAATACCAATATGGCTAGATAGCCAACAGCATACTATATTGCAATAGGCACTAAGCTCAGAGTTTTTGATCAGAACATTCACCAATAGGGGATTATCTAGTTTGATATTGTGTAGCGCCTGAAGCACTGATAATGAGTCACAGAAGATAATACTATTTAGAACATGTTTAGATTCGATAAATGTCAGAGCAAGGTCTATTGCTCTGATTTCCGCTGAAAATATGGATGCATTTTGGCAAACGCTCTTTGGTTATGTGTTTGCCACTGACAAAGGCTGCAGCAGCCTTATCAGCAACTTTGGATCCATGAGTATAAAATCTAACATAATGTGTAAAGTCATTGAGAAGCTCATGATAAGAGTTCAAGAAGAGGATAGGGTTTGGGTCAGTTTTTTTTTCGATCGTGTAACGTAAAAATCACTTGGGGTTGCTTAATGAGCCAAGGTGGTGTTTTCGAGACAAATGTTTTCTGGATTGAAGATAGATTACATTTGATTTGGTCAAAGCATGATGATATTCTAATACCAAATGAAGGTATAGAATTTGGTTTATTTACGTATAAAGCTTTGTAATTTGGATGAAAAACGGCCGAAAAAGCAGGGTTCAGAGGGTTGGATCGTAACTTAAGAGCATAATGTGCAGAAAGCTTTTCTCTGCGATGCGATAAAGGTGGTTCATTTGCTTCCGCGAGAAGGCTTTCACACGGAGATGTGAATAATAGTTGGTATTTGCATTAGTTAAAAATTAGTTTGGGTGAGGTCATACAAGTTACAGTTTAAAATAAAGATTTACTTCCTTTAGAAAATCTAAAATACTAGTGATATGAATAGTCTCAAAAAGTTCCTTCATGTCGTGTACATTATAGTATTTATCACTCGTATTTTGCAGGTCGGAACACGTGGTCATAAAGTGTTTAACAGTACATTGCAAGGAACGCACTCTGGTGGATCTTCACCTTTTAGTATGTGTGAGTGGGTAATGTATGTATGACCGATTCTGATTCTTGCAATGACAACCTCCTCCCTACGAATAGTTCTGTAGGAAGAAGTCCATTCGCCCAAGATTGGTTTGATGGCATGAAGTTTGTTATTGATTGCATCATCCCATAATACCTGCCACTTTTGACGTAGATACTTTTTGATACATGATTGATTGATTGATTTAATTTTAACGTCGCACCAGTACTTTTAGGCTATTTAGCGCCATACATTAGGTCATGTGTGTAAAAAGAAAGGTTCAATATCGACCAGCGACCTAGTATAAAATCCATAGTAGTTAAACATAAAATGGTAAATGTTGATAAGAGTTAAAAGATGTTGGTTCCCGATCAACGGGAAATGTAAATGATGTATCTTGATGAAAAGATGTAAATAATAGTTGGTATTTGCATTAGTTAAAAATTAGTTTGGGTAAGGTCATACAAGTTACAGTTTAAAATAAAGATTTACTTCCTTTAGGAAATCTAAAATACTAGTGATTTGAATAGTATCAACAAGTTACTACATGTCGTGTACATTATAGTATTCATCACGCGTAGGTTGCAGGTCGGAACACGTGGTCATAAAGTGTTTAACAGTAAATGGTACATTGCAAGGAATGCACTCTGATGGATCTTCACCTTTTAGTATGTGTGAGTGGGTAATGTTTGTATGACCGATTCTGATTCTTGCAATGACAACCTCCTCCCTACGAATAGTTCTGTAGGAAGGAGTCCATTCTCCCAAGATTGGTTTGATGGTATGAAGTTTGTTATTGATTGCATCATCCCATGATACCTGCCACTTTTGACGTAGATACTTTTTGATACAAGGTTTAAAATCAGAATATGGTAATTTAAAATCCAATGGTTCTAAAGATAGGGTCATCTTAGCAGCCCGGTCTACTTCTTCGTTACCGCTAATACCAACATGGCTAGGTAGCCAACAGTATACTATATTTCATGAGGCACTAAGCTCAGAGTTGTTTGCCAGAACATAAGCCAATAGTGGATTATCTAGTTTGATAATGTGTAGCGCCTGAAGCACTGATAATGAGTCACGGAAGATAATACTATTTAGAATGTGTTTAGATTCGATAAATGTCAAAGCAAGGTCTATTGCTCTAATTTCCGCTGAAAATATGGATGCACCATTTGGCCACTGACAAAGGCTGCAGCAGCCTTTTCCGCAACCTTTGATCCATCAGTATAAAATCTAGCATAGTGTGTAAAGTCATTGAGAAGATCATGATAAGAGTTCAAGAATAGGATAGGGATTGTCTCTGATTTTTTCCGATCGTGTATCGTAAAAATCAGTTGGGGCTGCTTAATGAGCCAAGGTGGTGTTTTCGAGACAAATGTTTTCTGGATTGAAGATAGATTACATTTGATTTGGTTAAAGCAGGATGATATTCTAAAACCAAATGAAGGAAAAGCATTTGGTTTATTTACGTATAAAGCTTTGTAATTTGGATGAAAAACGGCCGAAAAAGCAGGGTTCAGAGGGTTGGATCGTAACTTAAGAGCATAATGTGCAGAAAGCATTTCTCTGCGATGCGATAAAAGTGGTTCATTCGCTTCCGCGAGAAGGCTTTCACACGGAGATATCTTAAATGCTCCTAGAGCAAGTCTTATTCCCTGATGATGAATAGGGTCAAGCATTTTTAAATATGACTTCCTAGCTGAACCATAAACAATGCATTCATAGTCTAAGATGGAACGGATAAATGTTCTATACAAACTAAGGAGGACTTTTTTTATCAGCACCCCAATCAGTGTGAGCAGTTACTTTAATCAAATTTAAGGCTTTTAAGCATTTAGCTTTCAAATTCCTAATGTGAGGTATGAATGTCAGCTTTTTGTCAAATAGAATACCCAAGAATTTTGTTTCCTTAACAACTGGAATAAATGTTCCATACCGCGTGAGTTTAGGGTCATCATGATGTCTTCGCAACTGACAAAAATGCATGCATACTGTTTTTGATTTTGAAAATTTGAAACCGTTATTACTGGCCCAACTTTGAATCTTATTGATATTTTGCTGGAGTTGCCTCTCAATTGTATGCATGTGTTTTGATCGATAACAAATTAAAAAATCGTCAACATATAATGAGCAATCAACACCGGGAGCTAAGCATTTGGTGATACTATTGATTTTGATGTTAAAAAGCGTCACAGATAAAATACTGCCCTGGGGCACACCCATCTCTAGCTGGTGCGTATCGGAGAGGGTAGAGCCCACTCGAACTTTGAATTCCCTGTCAGAGAGAAAATTGGATATAAATGAGGGCAGACGGCCTTTGAGTCCTGCGGGTCCGGGGTTGTAGAATTGGCCCGACGTGCCTCGCTACGTGTCGTAAAAGGCGACTAAGTAGAGGCAACCTGTTTGCCGTGGGTTGCAACCCGTAACAGGAGGAGGAAAGGATCATGGTAGTTGCAACACACTACTTTGGCCTCTACTTCTCTTAAGACGGGTGGTTGAGATGGGCCTGGTCTCGACAAATCGGCTGGTCACGCCGAGCCCTAGGAAGTCTTTATTAACTCTCTCATTTCCTTTTACTTTATTCTTGTATCTGGTTTGATACCACCGTTGCCCTTATATTCTATTCCTATATCTTTCCCTTTCTTAAATCTTAGAAGACTTACTAGAAGGCGATGGCTTAATGTGTCAAACTGGGGGTAATTTTACTGCCCTTTGAAATTGGCGACTTCAGGGTCAACCAAAGGTAATTTTACCAACTGCGTATCGTATCTGTGTATCCCTGGCACTTGAAAAGTGTCTTCTTGTTGGGCTCCTTGGTGGGTGGGGAGCACGGGTGCTGAATTTTTCAAACTGCCATCATGGAGAATTCCAAAAAAAAACACCGAAACGAAAACGGTTGTTTATAACTCTCCAAGTTATTTGATGTGAATTTCAACCGTGTTTTTTTCTTTTTGAGTGTTAAATCTTCTGAAAGTTTCGGATGAGGAATTTTTTGAGAAATAATCAGCAAGTATATTAGCTATTTCGTGCCTGCTTTTATTATTGATATTATTTAGCTTCAGTATTTGAGGCAATTGTATTTTCCTTTTCCATTTATTTTGCGGATCGAGTCCCAAATTTTTGTTTAATTGAGAAACGAGTTTAAAGTTTAAACATTTTTTCCATGATGTTCGTTTACTTTCTTTAATCGTGAGGCGAGTTTTAGCCCGAGTGATACGGTATTGAGTTAGGATTTTCAGGCGTTGGACGATTACATTTGTTCAGTGCTTCTAGGCATTGTTTAATGGTTTCTTTACATTCTTTAGTGAACCATGGCTTTGGGGTTCTTTGACAATTTGGCAATGACTTAGGAATGGACTCTTCTGCAATTTCAATTAAGATAGGTGTCAATTGTCGAATTGGATCATCATCATTTAGTCTGGTTTTCCTGTTAAGTCTGATTATACAAAATGTTTCAAATTTGACCCAGTCAGCTCTCTTTAATTTCCACTGTGGAATTGTGTCATCAATTTTGGGAGTGGTGTTCTTTAGATTGGAAAATGGTCACTGCTATGAATATCATCAGCGACCTTCCAATTATAATCCAAAAGAAGTGAAGAAGAACATATGAAGTCAATAAAAGTGTATGTACCCGTTCCTGGATGCAAATAAGTCGGAGACCTGCTATTAAATAGACACAAGTCGTTTCTAATAAGAAAATCTTCAACTCTTTTGCCCCTGTCGCTTATGCAATTCGGTCCATATAAAATGTTATGGTCATTAATGATTGATTGATTGATATTTTAACGGCGCACCAGCACTATGGGGCTATTTAGCGCCAAGCATAATGTTATATCTTTTAACATTTAAAACTGGTAAAAGAATTTTATCGACCAGCGATTGGTGACCAAACAGTTAAAGGTAATGCGATAAAAATGGTAACAATGGTAAATAATTAAAAGTTTCCCGATCAACGGGGAGTGCAAATGTATAATAACGAAAACATACGATTGGCAATTAAAATCTATCGTCTGCATAAATATAACACAGAAGTGAACAAGGTGAAAAATATAAGCTATAACTTATAATAAATGTTTGCTTCCTTAAGGAAGTCTATAATGTTGGTAATGTTAACTGTATCAAAGAGCTCCGTCATGTCTTGTACAGCGTATTGATGATTACGCGTAGGTTGAAGATCGAAGCATTTCAGCATAAAGTGCTTAACGGTGAATGGTTCATTACAAGCTATGCACTCTGGTGGGTCTTCTCCTTTTAATATGTAGAAGTGTGTTAAGTGAGTATGACCGAGTCGAATTCTTGCAATGACTACCTCCTCTCTACGTACGGATCTGTCGGAAGGGGTCCATTCTCCTAAGGTTGGCTTGATGGCATGAAGTTTGTTATTCACGGCATCATTCCATGATGCCTGCTATTTCTGACGTAAACAGTCTTTGATACAACGTTTAAAATCAGTATAGGGTGCTTTAAAATTAGTTGGTTCTAGTAATAGGGCCATTTTAGCAGCACGGTCTGCTTTATCATTACCTTTAATTCCTACATGGCTGGGTAACCAACAGTATACTATATTGTGGGAGGTACTCAGCTCAGTATGCTTAAGGATAATGTTTGCTAATAATGGATTCTCCAGTTTTCTGTTATATAGTGACTGAAGTACTGATAGCGAGTCAAAAATATTAAGCTGTTTGAAATACACTTGCTTGCAATGTATTGCAAAGCAAGGTCTATTGCTCTAATTTCGGCAGAAAAATTGACGTACCATTTGGCAAGCGAACTTTGGTTGTATGCTTTCCACTTACTGTTGGTTACCCAGCCATGTGGGGGTTGGCGGTGATGATAAAGCAGACCGTGCTCCTAAAAAGGATTTAACATTATGTTTGGCGCTAAATAGCCTCAGATTGCTGGTGCGCCGTAAAAATATAAATGAATCAATCAATGTAAAACTTAACTATACAATTGATGAAGTAATTCCACAATGGAATTTAAAGAAGGCCGACTGCGTCAAGTTCGAAATACTAGGCTTAATGAGGATACAGTTTTCCATGAGCCAAGGTGAAGGTATAGAATTTGGTTTATTTACATATAAAGCTTTGTAATTTGGATGAAAAACGGCCGAAAAAGCAGGGTTCAGAGGGTTGGATCGTAACTTAAGAGCATAATGTGCAGAAAGCATTTCTCTGCGATGCGATAAAGGTGGTTCATTCGCTTCCGCGAGAAGGCTTTCACACGGAGATGTCTTAAATGCTCCTAGAGCAAGTCTTATTCCCTGATGATGAATAGGGTCAAGCATTTTCAAATATGACTTTCTAGCTGAACCATAAACAATACATTCATAGTCTAAGATGGAACGGATAAATGTTCTATACAAATTAAGGACTTTTTCATCAGCAACCCAGTCAGTGTGAGCAATTACTTTAATCAAATTTAAGGCTTTTAAGCATTTAGCTTTCATATTTCTAATGTGAGGTATGAATGTCAGCTTTTTGTCAAATAGAACACCCAAGAATTTTGTTTCCTCAACAACTGGAATAAGTGTTCCATCCCGCGTGAGTTTAGGGTTATCATGATGTCTTCGCAACTGACAAAAATGCATGCATACTGTTTTTGATTTTGAAAATTTGAAACCGTTATTACTGGCCCAACTTTGAATCTTATTGATATTTTGCTGGAGTTGCCTCTCAATTGTATGCATGTGTTTTGATCGATAACAAATTAAAAAATCGTCAACATATAATGAGCAATCAACACCGGGAGCTAAGCATTTGGTGATACTATTGATTTTGATGTTAAAAAGCGTCACAGATAAAATACTGCCCTGGGGCACACCCATCTCTAGCTGGTGCGTATCGGAGAGGGTAGAGCCCACTCGAACTTTGAATTCCCTGTCAGAGAGAAAATTGGAGATAAATGAGGGCATACGGCCTTTGAGTCCCAGATCGTGCAGGTCTTTTAGTATCCCGTACTTCCATGTTGTGTCATAGGCCTTTTCTAAATAAAAAAATACCGCTACTAAATGTTCTTTTTTGATAAAGGTATCACTAATTAATGTTTCTAGTCTAACTATATGATCATTAGTACTCCGTCCATATCGAAAGCCACTTTGGAAAGGAGATATTAAATTGTTAGCTTCTAAGTACCAGAGTAGTCGAGAATTGATCATTCGTTCCATTGTTTTGCACACACAGCTTGTCAGTGCAATTGGTCGGTAGCTGTTAGGGTCTTCGCTATCTTTACCGGGTTTGGGAACTGGTGTTACAGTTGCTTCTTTCCAGTTTTTTGGTATATTACCAATAATCCATAAATCATTGAAGAGTTTCAAAAGAGTTGTTAATGATGATTCTGGAAGGTGTTTCAAAAACTGGTAATGTATTTCATAAGGCCCAGTGGATGTATCATGGGCCTTATCTAAAGCCTCCCTAAGCTCCGATAATGAGAACAACTGATTATAACTTTCCGAGTTGTTGGATGTGAATTTTAAACGTGACTTTTCTTTTTGAGCTTTGAGTTTTTGGAAGGCTTCGGTATAATTAGATGATGATGAATTTTTGGAGAAACTGACAGCAAGAGTATTTGCAATGTCACGTTTTGAATTAAAGTTGTTATTGTTTAGTTGCAGTTGTCGGAGAGGGTTTTGTTTGTTCTTTCCGTTTATTTTGCGTACAGTATCCCAAACCTTCTGAACAGAGGAACGAGAGTTTAAAGAAGAAACATATTTCTTCCATGATGCTCGTTGACTTTCCCTTGATTGTGCGACGAGCTTTGGCTCTGGCAATGCGATATATATTTAAGTTTTCGGGCGTCGGATGATTATTAAATTTGTTTAATGCTTTTCGACGTAGTCTAATGGCTTATGTACATTCCTTAGTGACCCAGGGTTTTAAGATTCTTTTACAGTTGGTAGAGGACTTGGGAATAGAGTATTCTGCAATTTCTATTAAAATAGATGTAAAAAGCTGAATAGGATCGTTAGCATTGAAAACTGTGTCCTTATTCAGCCTAGTTTTGCAGAGTATTTCGAACTTGACCCAGTCGGCCTTCTTTAAATTCCATTGTGGAATTACTTCATCTATTGTAGAGTTAAGATTTACAAGGGAGATTGGGAAGTGATCACTACTGTGAAGATCATAAGCGACCTTCCAATCATAGTCCAAAAGTAGCGAGGGAAAACAAATTGTCAAATCGATGCATGTGTATGTACCCGTGCCTGGGTGTAGATATGTAGGTGTGTTGGTATTATAGAGACACAGATCGTATCTAGAAATAAAGTCTTCAATTTTGTGACCTCTGTCACTTATATGATTTGATCCCCATAAAATATTATGTGCATTAAAATCTCCGAGTAAAACAAATGGTACAGGAAGTTGTTGCACAAGGGTTATCTAATTCGTTTGGAACTAGGTTAGTGTTTGGTGGTAAATAAATAGAGCAAAATGTAATCTCTCGCTGAAGAGTGACGCTTACAGCAATGGCTTGTAAATTTGTGTTTAGAGGAATGACCTTATGAGGGGCTCTATTGTTCACAATAACAGAGACTCCCCCTGAAGCCCTGTCAACATTCTGAGAGTAGTGGTTAAATAGGGAGTAGTTTTTAAGTGTGATGTTGTCTGTATTTTTCAAAAATGTTTCCTGAAGACATAGTACTGCAGGATCAGTACTATGTTCATTTAAAAGCAGAAGAATATCATGGTAGTTGGCCTTAAGGGGTCCATTCTCCTAATGTTGGCTTGATGGCATAACATTTGTTATTTACGGCATCATTCCATGATGCCTGCCATTTCTGATACAACGTTTAAAATCAGTTGTTTCTATTAATAGGACCATTTTAGCAGCACGGTCTGCTTTATCATTACCTTTATTTCCAATATGGTTGGGTAACCAACAGTATACTATATTGTGGGAGGTACTCGGCTCAGTATGCTTAAGGAGAATATTTGCTAATAATGGATTCTCCAGTTTTCTGTTATGTAGTGACTGAAGTACTGATAGTGAATCGAAGATAATGCTGTTTAAAATACGCTTGCTTGCAGTGTATTGCAAAACGAGGTCTATTGCTCTCATTTCGGCTGAAAAAAATTGACGTACCATTTGGCAAGCGAACATTTTATGTATTTTTCACTACCAATATGGATTGGATTATGTTCACGGACAGAAAAATGATGGCGTTCCTAATGAGATAGACACACACATATTGTACACTGTTGTATAGCTCCAATTCTATGCTTCAAATTGATGGTATTAATATCGAAAAAAGCATATAGTATCATCGCAGGACGGCATGGGTATCAGGTAGACAGATATTAAGATCAGTAAAGACGCTAGATATATCGAGTCAAAAATACCACATCTTTTTTTTGCATTTGTACAAATTTATGTTGGCATGAATGGATTAAAACTGATGATAGAAGTAAAGCCAATGATGTACTGAAAAATTGTGTTAATACCTATGCAAGCAAACTAAACATATTCAAAGCTGTAATGGAATGTAATGGAACAGAAGACACCATTTTAACTAAATATACCAAGAACTGATTTAGAGACATGGTTAGTGATGATGGTCCAAAATTGGCTACAGATGAAACAGATAAAAGAAAACAACATTTATGGCACTTTAATATAACAGAAAAGGGAAAACAACAGTTTACTGTATTTGAACCTTTCTTTCTTCACAATTTCAGTTTAAGTCACATGTACCCTTACTTTGCCTTACCAGCCGTATAGAAAAATATTACCTCAAGCCCTAGCACTGATAATGCCTCACAAATAAACATGGTCTTTGCAGTTTTAGGTCTGAGTATATTTCTAAGAATGCTGTGTATCCAATTTATTTATAAAATTCTTTCTCGCAAGGAACAGTTGTAGATGTTCATGATAAATTCAACAAGTTTGGCAATGAAGGGACATGTCTTTATGCACACATCCTAAAGAGGCGGCTGTTTGTATCAACCATATCCTTTAACTAAAGAATGGACCATCTAGCATCTGCTGGCTGCATCAATTAAGATGTGGCCCATGCAAAATACTGCAAAAATTATGGTCTCTTTTAGAGCACCATGGGCATGAATTAATGTAGCAGACTGGAGAAAGTAATCTAGAATGTATTATTATCGTCAAGGTAAACACAGTTTTCATCTGTGATCGTTCTCGCTCATGATTTACAAAAATTGCTTTTGGGTCATCTTTTTTTTCTTCATCTTTCCAGCTTTTGGTAAATTGATCAGTCTTGTGGTGCTGTGCAAGTGCACTTTAAGATTACCACAGCAAGTGACATATTGTATCAAATTTTTGTAGGTACCATTGCAAACGTTACCCAAGTGTGCAATGATACTGTGTTCCTAACCCTACTAAAAAAAAAAAACAACAAAAAACATTCAATGGGTTTCCACTGCTAGTTGCGACTATAAAATTTAATTCTTTGTGCTAGTTTCGAAAGAATGGCTGTTACCATATCGTTTCAGCTTAACCAACGATGTTTAACACCTAATTATATTGAACAAGAATTAAATAAGCCATATCGCCATCTATAATAAAATGTAAATTAATAGAATTGGAAATTATATTCCGGATATTTCATTATTTTAATAGCAATTATAAGTGACAGACTAGTGAGCAAAATAAAATGAATATAAAAATAAATGTTAATGTACTGGCTGTAAAAAGATGACGACTTTACCTGTACTTGAGTGCCCGTTTCTAATCTGTTTAATTCAGGTCACTTCGTTTTAATGTGCGAAGGATGTCCTGATTGCCGAACTACAGTTGGGGTTTTCAGCAATTGCAATTAGTGTTACAATGCTGAATGTATGGCCAGCGAAAGTTAAGTGTACTGCAACTGGACTTCGGTCCAGCCACTTTGTCATCAAACTAGATTCGTGAAGATTTTTTTCACTTTCTGTAGCTTTTCAGTTTCTCCAACATATTGAAGGAGACAGATCATACAAGTGATGAGAAAATTACTCATTCATAAAATGTAAAGTAAATAAATGTGGTCAAAAGGCCATGTTGTTTGGATAGGTAAAATAAAGCAAACTATAAGAATATGATTGACATGACCTGACGAGTAATTGGAAATTCATGGTATAAAAAGTTGATGACCAAACCTGTAAATTTTGTTTGCAGTTTACATATTAGGCCATTTTTGAGAACACGTAATGATCACATCGCAAACGCAATCCCTTTCCCTAGGTGATTATTTGAAACTTAATAGCTTAATAACTGAGAAAACAGAGTCAACAGGTGGTTGGCCATAATCTACCAGGCATCTCGTACAATGTATATAGAGTTTGTGAGCTGTGTTGGACTAGTAGTTTATGTCCTTGCTTCTGGATTGGAAATTATGAGTTAAAATTCTGTAGTGACTGTATATTTGTCTCAGATTTAAGGGCACCTATTGTATTACCCGGCTATAAATGGCGGAAACACTCTAGGTTAACCTTAAAACACAAGTTGCCCAATCATCAGTTTCGTTTACAGCAATATTTTTTAGTCATAACTGGTTGTCAGTTTCTGACATACTCATAAAAAGAACGCAATTTTTCCATCCACATAAATAGTTAAGTAAACAAATGAAATAGAAAGATTGGTGATGTGATGCGATTTGGATTTTTTAATGGAGATTTTAATGTAGCTTTCACAAGAAACAGAATATTGAGACCAAAATATATTTATTAACATGCATATTATCAAAATTTGTTTACATGTGTAATACTTATTGCATTTTAAAAGAAAGAATTGTGTGATAAGTTTCATAGAAAAACCTGTCGCATAACTATCCTTCAAAATATGGAAGCTAAAACGTGTACCGAAAACCCATTGTTATCCGTATTAAAGGAAACGCATTAGAATCACGCGATTATTTGCAAACTAACCACATAATATTTAATTAATACATATCAGCAAAGTTCAGTTCTAATCACTATCATGGATTAGTGATGGTAAAAGATATGAAAGTCTAACACACATTTTGATTTTTTAAAGCGTATTGTGAAAAAGTTAATGGCATAATACCTTGAAGAATACGAAAGTTTGTAACTCTTTATTACCCGTACAACATCAGTACTGAGGATGGCAATTCTCCCTATTTCCTCAAATTGATGGAGGTCTAATCTTTTATTTTTTAATAGTGGAATTATAACATGCATGCCTTAAGACTTGCAAGGTCAGATACAAGAAACCCCTTATCGACCATAACAGCTTCACCGAAGTCCAGAAGTCCCGATTTAATAAGTAATGTTTATAGAGTCGTCCGTATGGATAGGTAGTCATTGCAAGAAATCGTATTGGTCATACTTATTTAACCCACTCGTACATACTAAAAGGAGAAGACCCAACAGAGTGCATATCTTGCAATGAACCATTCACTGTTAAGCACTCTATGCTGGTGTGTTTCGACCTCAAGCCTACGCATAATCATTATCACAATGTGAAAGACATTATGGCGCTCTTTAATACAGTTAGCATTTATTATATTATAGACATCCTGAAGGAAGTAAATATTTTCATAAGTTATAGATTTTATGCCATCATCTTGAACATTTTTTCTCATATATATATATATATATATATATATATATATATATATATATATATATATATATATATATATATATATATATATATATATATATATATATATATATATATATATATCGTTGCTATATTTTAATTACTTTTCATCTGTTTTCGTTATTCATACATATATCATAAGACTTACTAGAAGGCGATGGCTTCACGGGTCAAACGGGAGGTTTAACCAATTGAGTATTTCACGTGTATACCTGGCACTTGAAAACTGTCCCTTGTTGAAACCCGTGGCAGGTGACGAAATAACAAAAACCAAAAAGATATGGAAAATTAAACATAAAACTCAGCTGAAGAGAACAAAAACCATTGGCGACTTTAATGATGAGCCATGTAGCGTGGAATCGTTTCTTCGTGTCATGGTTATCGAGTCTAAACATTCTACCAAACCACTTTCCTCACTGTCCCCAACTATAATTGAAAAGACTAATCCTGGATTAGTCGGAAAGCCCAAAAAGCCATAAAAAACTGAAATCAGATGGTCTACTTGTAGAATGTGAACGTAAGGCACATTCTGAGAATATCCAAAAAATTAAGACCTTTCATGAGATACCAGCCAGTAGTTTCGCACACTCATCACTAAATACATCAAAATGCGTTATTCATTGTCGTGACTTCGCAGGATTAAGCGACAATGAAATTATCGAAGGGATGAGAACTGAAGCTGTTACTGTAGTCAGTATAATTCGTATCAAATGTAACAACAATTTGCAGGACACCAACACCATTTTTCTCAAATTCAACAAACCAACAATACATACAGTTGTCAAAGTGGCTTTTTACAGGTCACCAAATCCCCTTCGATGCTTCAAATGTCAAAAATACGGCCATCACGAAGATCGATGCTCAAAAATCCAAATATGCGGCCGATGCGGGGATACTTCTCATCGGGAATCCGAGTGCAAAGGTACACCGCATTGTGTGAACTGTGGAAAGGACCATCATGTTGATTCAAAGGATTGTGATACCTGGACACAGGAGAAGACAATACAGAGGGTTAAGTACACCTCAAACATTCCCTTTCCAGAAGCCAGAAAATTTGTACAAGCTAGAACTTCCCTCCTCGGCCCGGCCGTCTCAACTATAGTGAACAGCAACACAAAAGCAATTAAGTAGGCTGAAACCCAAACAAGCTCACCTGAATCCACTTCTACCTCAAATATCCCACACTACCAACCTCAAAGAAACTCAAGATCGACTGAAACAACTTTCAACAATTCTCCACCGCCAAAAGCACCAAAAATGAAAAATAAGAAAAACATATGCATAAAAAGGAATCAAAACGACCCCATAAAACTGCAGAACTGGTTTGGAGACTTTCATAACATGAATGCAAAAGAAACTGCCCCATGACCTTAAGGTGGCTACAAACCTACAAACAGAAAATGTTATTAAGTTCTTCCTCCAGAGAAATAAACCCAAATATTTATTCGCGAAAAGTCTAACCTGATTACATTCACTAAGATTTAAAGAAAGATCCAAAATGAAGAACAGCATCATACAATGGAATTGTCAAGGACTATGTCTGCAGGAAACCTTTTTAAAAGATAAACATAAAACTATTAAAAAGTAGTCCTCTTATAACACCTACTTAAAGTTGGTGGCGGCCTCAGGAGGAGTTTCCGTTCTAGTAAACAACAGGGCTACTCTCAGCGCTATTTCCTTGAATACAGATTTACAAGCAATAGCTTTAAGCGTCAAACTTCATAGAGTGATTACTTTTTGTTCTCTTTATATACCACCAAACACAAACTTAGTACAAACTGATTTAAACAATCTTGTTAAACAACTGTCCACTGCATTTGTTCTACATGGGGATTTTAATGCCCATAACATTTTATTGGAATCTAACCAAATAAGGGACAGGGGAAAAATGGTTGAAAATTGTATTACTAGACAGGAGTTTTGTATATATAACAGCAAATCACCGACATATGTACACCCAGGTACGGTGCAACGATGTGATAATTTGTTCTCCTTCGCTGCTTTTAGATCATAATTGGAAGGTCGCAGATGACCTTCACATCAGTAAATACTTTCCAATATCACTTGAAAATATTCACTCTACAGCTGCTGACGCAGTTCCGCAATGCAGTTTAAAAATGGCCGACCTGGGCCAAATTTAAAACACTTTGTACAGCTAGGCGGAACAGAAATACCGTCCTCAGCGACAATAATCCTATCCGACAATTTACATACATCATAACTGAGATTGCAGAATAATCCGTCCCTATGTCCTCGCCGAATTGTAAAAGAACCCAAAACCATGGTTCACTAGAGATTGTAAAGTTGCCATTAGACAACGCCAAGAAGCAGTGAAGAAAAATTAATAATCGCTTAACACCCGAAAATTTAATTCAGTAACGTATTATTCTGGTAAAATATCGCTGCACAATTAAAGAAAGTAAACGAGCATTATATAAAAAGAAATAAGTTTCATCTTTAATCTCTCGTTCCTCAATAAAGTTATTTTGGGACACGATCAGCTAAAAAAAAAATGGAAAGGGAAAGTGAAATTGCTTCCAACATCTGAAGCTAAATAACAACAAATTTAACAACAAGTGATGAAATGTACTTGCTGATTGATTTTACAAACATTCTTGATCCTCTAATTATTCAGAAGCTTCTCAAAGTAAAAAAGCTTTAAAGAAATCAACACGGTTTAAATTCACATCAAATAACTAAGAGAGTTATAACAAACTGTTTTCCTTGCCAAAGCTTATTAAATCTCTGAATAAGGCTCATGATACATCCACTGTGCCTGACGATATATATTTTTTAAAACACTTTCCAGAACCATCCTTGACAGTTCTTCTGGAAATCTTCAATAATTTATGGATTACTGTTAATGCACCATACATTTGGAAAGAAGCAACAGTAATACCAATTCCCAAACCAGGCAAAGTTAGCGCAGATCCTACAACTATAGACCTATATCATTAGCTAGCTGCGTATGCAAAACAATAGTACGAATTACCAACTCTCGGCTTGTATGGTACATGGAAAGTAACAATTTAATATCTCCTTTCCAAAGAAGCTTCCGTTCTGGTTGTAGTACCAATGATCATCTGGTTAGACTAGAAACATTTATTTGCGACGTTTCATCAAGAAGGAGTACTTAATAGCGGTTTTCTTTAATTTCGAAAAGGCCTTGACACAACATGGACGTACAGAATACTAAATGACCTGCACGATATGGGTCTAAAAGTTTGACAGCCCTCTTTCATATCAAAATTCCTATCAGCCAGGGAATGCAAAGAATTAGTGGACTCCACCCACTCTGAAATGCACGATCAAGAGACGGGTTTCCTCCAGGGCAGTATTTTATCGTTGACGCTTTTCATCATAAAAATTAATAGTATCACCAAGTGTCTGACTCCAAGTGTGGATTGCTCCCTAAATCTTGATGACTTTTTAATATGTTACCGAATGAAGCACATGCATACAATTGAAAGACAATTACAACACAATATAAACAAGATCAAAAATTGGGCCAATACTAATGGTTTCAAATTCTCGAAAACAAAATCTTTCTATGTGCATTTCTGAGAGTTACGAAGACATCATGATGGACGAAATCACATGCTCGACGGTAATCCTATTCCAGTTGTTGAGCAATCAAAATTTTTAGGTATTATATTCGAGAGAAAACTGTTTTTTTTATACCACACCTAAAGAATATGAAAGCTAAATGCTTGAAGTCTCTAGATTTACTTAAAGTAAGTGCGCACACTGACTGGGGTGCTAATGGAAAGTCATAATCAGTTTATAGAGAACGTTTATTTGCTCGAAACTAGTGTGTTAGAATTGTCTATGGTTCAGCAAGGAAGTCTTTTTTTGAAGATGCTTGACCCAATTCATCATCAGGGAATAAGACTTACTCTTGAAGCATTTACGATATCCCCATGGTTTGTTGTTGGGCTAAACACCATTTTTCAGCACACAATACGCCATTCATGGCGGCCAGTATTAATGGTGGAGGAAGAAACCGGGAAATCACTGGAAAGAACCACCGACCCACGAGAAGCTACTGGCAAGCTTTCTCACATATCCACATTCGCCGATTCCTAGACTCGAACTCACGCAGACAGAGGTGAGATGGCAGTGATCCGTAACGGACAGCGCTTTAGTCCACTCGGCCACTCGGGGCCCCTCATCCCCATGTGAAAGCCTACTCGTTTAATCAAACGAACTACCTTTAGCATAACGTAGAAAAATAATTTCCGCAAAGCATGCTCTTAAATTAAGATTCAACCCAATGAACGCAGATTTGAAAGCAAATATAGAACTTAATATGCTAATAACGTAAATGTCACACCCACCTTTTGCATTAGAATATCACTATTCCTTGAAAGTACCCTAATTGATCTTTCAATAATTCTGAAAACGACCGTCTCCGAAACACCTCCCCGGCTACTTCATCAACCAAAGATAATCTCACGTTACACGGTGGGAAAAAAATCGGAGACAATTCCTTCCATCTTTGATAACTTTTGCCATGAACTCCTCGCCCAATGTGAAAATGTTACCAGAATATATACTGATCGATCAAAGATAGGAAAAAGGCTGCTGCAGCCTTCGTTAGTGGAAAACACACAACAAAAGTTCCCTTGCCAAATGTTGTATCTATTTTGTCAGCCGAAATCAGAGCAATAGACCTTGTTTTGCAATACATTGAAAGCAAGCGTATTTTAAACAACAGCAAGCGTATTTTAAACAACAGCATCCTCTCCGATTCACTATTAGTACTTAAGTCGCTACATAAAAGAAAACTAGAGTATCCATTATTAGCTAATATTCTCCTTAAATATACTGAGCTGAGTACCTCCCACAATATAGTATACTGTTGGTTAACCAGTCTTATTGGAATTAAAGGTAATGACAGATCAGACCGCACTGCTAAAATGGACCTATCACTAGATCCATCTGATTTTAATACACCATATACTGATTTTAAACGTAGTATCAATACACTGTTTAAGTCGGAAATGTCAGGCATCGTGGAATGACGCCGTGAGTAACAAACTTCATGCTGTCATGGACTCGTTCTTACAGAGCCGTCAATACGGAGGAGGTAGTCATTACAAGAAATCGTATTCGTCGTTCTTATTTAACCCATTCGTACATACTGAAAGGAGAAGACCCACCAGAGTGCACATCTTGCAATGAACCATTCACTGTTAAGCACTTTATGTTGGAGTGTTTCAACCTCCAACCAACGCTTAATCATTATCATAATGAGCAAGATATTAGGGAGCTCTTTGATACAGTTGGCATTTCTTATATTATAGACTTCTTTAAAAAACAACAGTTATCATATGTTATACGGTTGCTAGATTTGAGTGCGTGTGTGTGTGTGATTTAGATTTTTAACGTAGCTTTAACAATTTTTCAGTCATATCGCTACGATATCTGCAGTGTGACAGTTTTATAGTGATGTCTAGCACTGGGGCATCATGCCTCAGACATGTGGCATGATGTCCCACCCAGTCACATTATCCTGACACCAGGCCACCAGTCCTAGTACTAACCTCTTAATGCTGAGCGCCAAGCGAGGCAGCTCTTAGTACCATTTTTAAAAGTCTTTGATATTACTCGGCCGGGGTTTGAACCCGCGACCTCCCGCATCCGAGGCGGGCGCTCTAACCACTAGGCCACTGCAGCGGTCACTAGATTTGAATTACCATTCATCTGTTGGATTTGTCATATATCATTTGTACTTCCCGTTGATCGGGAAACATTATGTATTTATCACTGTTACCATTTTATCGTTTTACTTGTAACTTGTTTCGAATCACTGGTCCATACCAAAACTTTTACCACTTTTAAATAATGAAAGATATAACCTTTTATATGGAGCTAAATAGCCTCATAATGCTAGTGGGCCGTAAAAGAAATATCAATCACATTTCATTGCTTTTCATATCTTCAATGGCCAAATCTGAATTGATAACTTCACACCTCTTCGTTTGTTTTCATAAAAAAAACGGTTTGTGTACCGATTGTCTTTGATACTTTATGTGTTTGAATTCCAAAGTTATTTCAGTTTGGGTCAGAGAACTCAAGTATTTTTAGTTTATTTTTCGTTATTAAAATATGAATTTACTGTACTATTATCAATACGTCCCTCATATTCATGAAATATAAAAGACACTTTCCTTGTTACACATCTATGAAAATGTTGTGTTCAAATACTCATATTCCACTGGTGCAGGTTCGTCCACTTCCTCTTTACTTTTAAAAATTACCGCTCTTCTTCCTTTTCACGTTTTCAGTAAGCTTACACCGATTTCTCGATAGCATCTTCTTACCATTCTAAGGTCCCTTCTTTATATTTCCTTTCTTTATAGCAATTATCTGCTGTAGACCTTGGAATAGCTATTGTACTAAGATGAACTAGATGAACTGCTTTCTGTAGAGGTCAATAAATTGTATAAATCCCTTTATGGAATACGTGTACTAAATTTATTGTATACATCGATCCACGAGGGTGATTTATATATATTGTACAATATTTCGAAACAGTGAATTTGGTTTTTCCTATGCCGCACGTGCAAAATGCTTTTCTATAGGAAAATCCGAATTCTTTCACCAGCAAAGGTGACGCTGTTGTCTGCATCGTCTGTGTATAAATGCATCACTGTAAGACATGTCTTAAGATCACACTTATTGTCATCGGGCAATCTATTCAATACAGGAACCATCTAGTTCCAAAATGTCAGATAAACAGAGGAAGAATGTACATAATGAAACGAAAAGAAACGAAACGGACTTTGAATTAAAGCCATGGAACGAGAATATTAAAAGAAATTAATGAAATACAAAAGAAATGGAATATATCATGCGATGATGAGACTCCTTTCCAGTTGAACAGGGAGAACGGACAGATCGACAAAATTAAGTTATTGAGACTCCTTCCTATGATCTGGGAGAAAGGATATTCACTGTATGGATTTCAAGATGACTTCACGAAATTGAAAACGGACTTCTGATTCATAATAAGTAAGAAATGTTTAAACAACTTGAACGAATGGGACAAATATTTATTAGTTTAATAATATTAGGTTAACTTTACCAATAATTATTATAGCTATATTTTCAAAATTTACTGATCACGATTAAATCGATTAAACTAAACAATTATTCATGAATTACTTTAATAAATTATTGCATTATTAGTAACCTAATATATTTACAATCAAAATTGTTATGCATGCATTAGACAAGAAACTAATGGCACCTGAGCTAGTGTTCACGTGATCGCGAAAGCATTGTGTGAATGCTGCTCGTCCTTGATTTAAGATCTCAAACAACTTATGCGCAAAGCAGAAACGATGATAAATATGTTTATTAAATCTTTAAAACTATGCTTAATAGAAATTAAATATGAATTCAAATTAGTTTAATAAACTTTAGACTTATAGGAAACTATGATTATGAATTAAATAACCCCAGAACTTGATAATATTAGAAGAAATAAGATTTTTATGGTGTAAAAACCGATATTCAAAGTGTAACAAAAACGAAGTATAATAATTTTAATGCAAGAAACTTGCGAACCACTCTGGAGCGTCCGCCTCAAACGCGGGAGGTCGTGGGTTGGATCCTCGGTTGAGTCGTAGTAAAGACTTACAAAAATGGTACTAACAGCTGCCTCGCTTGACGCTCAGCATTAAGCGGTTAGTGTTTGGACTGGTCGGCCTGGTGTCAGGATAATGTGACTGGGTGGGACATGATGCTACATGTCTGCGGCATGATGCTCATTGCTAGACATCACTATAAACTGCCACACTGCAGACATCGTAGCGATATGACTGAAAAATTGTTAAAAGCTACGTTAAAAATCATAAACACAAACACAAACTCACACACATCTTTCTCTATATAGACGTCTCTTTCTATCTCCTTCTCTCTTTATCGATATATTTTTATCTATCACTATATATCTCTAGCTATATGTCTCTCATCTATATTTCACTCCATCTGTTTTACTTTCTCTCATATTTTTCTTTAACTGTCTTTCTATCTCATTTCTCTCTATCAATCTATCTCTCTATCTCAATCTGTGTGTGTGTGTGTATGTATGTATGTATATATATATATATATATATATATATATATATATATATATATATATATATATATATATATATATATATATATATATATATAAACATGTTAAAATAGCAAATAAAATAAATTTTTTCTCGCAAAAATTGAAATATGTTTGAAGTAATCTAGATCGTTAAGAACGACAAGGAGAGTTTTGCGATTTTTTTGTTTAAAGCTTTTAATAGATTTCATTATTTTTCATGAAAATTCATTGTCATTTTCCTATTTAAATATCTAGTATAACTATTTTTCTTAATAAACTCCAAAACTATCATGTCAATTGAAAAAGATTGTTATCCAATGAGTGAATAGCCATAATATTTATCACGTCTCCCACTTTGGTATGCAGTCGACATAAGGAAATTTTATATGATAGTGCTGCGTAATTACTTTTGTTGATAAAGTAAATTTGCTGTGTGATATGATCAATGATCGAACAGTTCTTCATTACAATTATGTCTGATTTTACGGGAGTCATATAAGGTGGCTGGGAAATGGCTACTGAAAAATTGAGTGGTCCCAGTCTGGAGCTTTCTTAAAGAATTTACTTTGTGGACTGGTTAGATTAAATACATGTTTCTTGCTTACTACGTCATACCTAATTTCGATCATCAAATTCTGATGGATTATTGATGACCTTATTAAAAATGTTAACCCGTTGATGAGATTAGTTTTGAAGCAAAACAGACAACGAGACCTAGACATAGTGAAGTCCATTGTTGTAAAATGTCACCGATCATCTTCCTTACCATGTTTTTGTAAGCTTATACTGATTTCACGGTAATATCTCTTCAATTTTTTATAGCAGCAAGTGTGCTTTTGACCTTGTAATATCTGAACTGAACCAACTTATTGCTGAGGTCCTAGGGCACCAGAGTTCACAAGACGAAGACATGGGCCATTTCTGTGACGAGTCCAGCACAGTTGCTGAAAATGATCTCTGGAAGGACATCGCAGATGAAGTGATGAATGGTATTTGTCTTTAACTTGTCTCATCTTTTTTATTTTAATTTGATATTTATTGTCGTGCAGGTTTATTTATTTATTTATTTATTTATTTATTTATTTATTTATTTATTTATTTATTTATTTATTTATTTATTATTTAGTTAGTTAGTTATCTTTCTTTCGTAGTTTTGATACGAGAAAAAGGAAAATAGGCGGTGACCGAGTGGAAAAAGGATGTTTATGTACAGAATTGTTCATTGACCATGTTATTAGGCGCCACATTGTTCATAGTGTTTTTAAAAATAATCATAATTATTTATATTTAAAAAAAAACATTCTGGGAGCAGTCTGATTTTATAAAGAAATTTATGGTGTCCTGTGCGGATTTTTAAACGATTTCTCTTTCATGTAATCTGTTCCATGTTGTCTCTTTCACACAAGCACTGATCTATAAATGATTTCCTTGTTGTATAAATTATATTAGGACAACGGTTTTATTTCATAAACGGGCCTTAAACATCGATATCTTCATTTCATTTTAACTGAATCCCATCTTTTGACGTCATAAAGTTTTATTGCAACTACATATCTCCTTGAAAGTATTTTAAAAATAGTTGGATGCCTCCGACTATATCTCTTGTGATGTCATTAGGTGTTGTTATTCGTATTACATGGGTAACGAATCGACACATCGTGTAATATAATTATCGTAGATTTTAACTTTCTTCGATTCCGTGCTCTTGTAGACTGATAGTGATTTAATAGAAACCTGTGTTGTGCTTCCAAGAATGTTTTGTATATTTCAACAATTGCAAGGGTTATATTAGCTTTTTATATTCCTGACTGGAGTATAAACTAAAACATAAACGTAAATACCTGGATGCTTTAGCAGTAATTTTAACAAAATACTTGTTCCCATTCAGACTTGCAACACTATGCATCAGAGACCAGAGATGATGTGAATATCCATGAAAAAGAAGGGAAAAAAGGCAGGGGGAAGAAAAGAAAACGTTTAGATGCGAGTTTGCTAGAGGACATCAGTTCGGAAGAACCGTCGACAAAGCGACTAAAAGAACCGTCGACAGAGCGACTAAAAAGGCCACGTACGCCATGCATGAGAGTCCAAATGCTTAAAGGCCTTTTGTTAAAGAAGGCCAATAAATTATGGAAGAAATGTGGAAAAAGATATACCAGGGAAGGTAGGGGATTATGTTGCAGCAAAAATTGCTGGATAAAGTGGGAACGTGTGGACCTAAGAAGAATTTTCATTGACTGATCACCATGGTAGGCACACTGGCACAAGACGAATTGCTAAATAAATGACATTTTCTTTCCCTTTTTTTGCTTTTTTATATTTTGTTTTTGACATTAAATATCAATACAAATAGGTGGATTCAATCTTTTATTATAATTAATGGATTGTTTAAAACCTATTTCGCTTTTGTTGCCCACAAAATTATATACATTCATATCTAAGCTTTATCAATAGGAAATAAACGGAAATAAGTGTATCGATATCATGTCAAGAATAAAAGTATTAAAGACTTTAAATATAGTAATAAATCCTTTCATATTTATTGCAAGTTATTTACAATTAAAATAACGGAAATCTAAACGATGATATTTATTGCAAAACCGATAGTTGTTTTTGTTTCTTACATTCGAGCAATTCCTTGAATTATGTATACTGGAACTAATATCGTCCCATTATGCGAAACATTTTTATTTTTCTTCAAAATATATTGTCGTCCTAAAAAATAGGGAACAAGATGGGTATTATTTAGTAGACTACAACTTAAGAAGACCTTCACACGACATTAGTTTATAAACATATTGGGTTCAATCATAAAACTTAGGCAACGATTTTTATTTCAATCGCTGGTAACAAAATACATCCTGATATGAATTAGGAGGGAATGTGAACTGATGAATCACTCCGACATCGTTCTGGTAAATTAAACAGCATTTAAAAATAATTCAAGTTCAGCACATATTAAAATGAAAATGTTATATACTAACGTAAAGACCGAATCTTGTAGTACTATTAGTCCATGTATGGAGAATATTTTCCTTTCCTGTGTTACTACATGATACTTTAATTATTAGTACCACACAATAAAATATATTAAGGTAAGAAAAATTAAATTTTCCATATTTTTTTTTAATCGCCCTCTTTCTAAATACTTTACAACTTCCTGTATTTCCACGTCTGGAATTCTAACTGCATAATAGCTTGCAGGTTAGAAATTTCGTTATTATGCGGATATCCGTCCAAGTGATCAATTACAAGTCCCTCTTCAACAACCACAAATATTCAAATTCAAAGTTAATTCAAATATGAACTTGTGTGATAAATAATTTTTATTTCCATTCATTTTAACTCTAAAATAACCAAATTTATCAAGATTACCGACTGGTCTTTTTTTATAATCTACAGTTCCTAATAACACCATCTTTGGATGCTTCGTAGTTCGTATATATTTAATGTCTGATAAATTCGTATTTCTCCATATATATTTATTTGTCTAAATCATTATTTTTAAACCTGGTCAGATAATCCTTTTCTGTCTTTATAGGGGATTTACCTGTCGATGTATTTTTTTTGTCATAATATCGCTTAAGTTCTTTATATTTGTTACCACCACAACCTGCACATAGCTGTGTTCTTCCTCTGTCTCCAATATCACATTGAACACATGGTTTTGGCCCGGTACTTCCATGCCTGATACTTTGCATATGGTAACCGTAGTATTTGTTTAAGCATGGTTTATTACAATAAGAAATTTGTCCACTTTTTAACCAAATACACTTATTTTCTGTTTTAATTATATATATATATATATATATATATATATATATATATATATATATATATATATATATATATATATATATATAAATTTCATTTTGAATATTTGTCTTAAATATAATATTGGAGAATTTAGCCCCAATTGAACCATCTGCTACTAGATTTGACCTTGACAGACTAATAGGATATACATTCAGTGTTTTGATGCAAGATCTAGCTTTAAAGAATGCAGATATAACTAAACGTATCCGTGAGGCTAAGAAGGAATTTCGTGAGATTGGAGCTGTTATGTGCGGACCAGTTTCAGAGTTTGAAGTATCATTAATATGATGAACGACAGACGGGGGAAAGTAATTATTAAACACCTTGATAATCAAAAATATCCTATTTTAATAACATTTATTGTGGAGACAGACGATAATATTTGGATAATTCCTGATACAAGAGAGCCCGTTCATATGCAGTTGGGAAATAATAAAACGATATTATTAAATAATAAATCAAAATCTGGAATACTGACTGGTATTGATAGACTATATTTTGAGAGAGCTTATCCTGTTACTGCTGTGGTATATGGATTGTATTTACTGCATGATAAACCCAATATTACAGATCTCAAACCGATGAGAATGTCAGTCAGGAATAAACTGCGTAGAAGATCGTATTTTAAAACATTTTACAAATGCGATGCGTGGTAATGGATTAACATATTTAAGACGTAAAAATATGTGAATGAGCAGAGACCGTTAAAGATTTTGGTGCATCTATTAAGGATGTTGGTAAGCTAGAAAAGGCATTAAAATTTCCAATAACAGTAAAAGCACTAACAGGAGAGATATTGTACAAACCCAAATATATACAAAACATAGAAGCCCTATAACAATCATTGATCATAATGCACATGCATGGACTGATGCTGTAACAATATTTCCACGAGACAGAATAAATAAATTTTATAATGGTCATGTATTTGATTTTCTTAAAAATATTAGTAAAAGTGACCCTGTATCTATTTGGTTATTTCAGAGTTCGGAACACGATTACGATCAGTTTGTACGGCCTAGCAGTAATATTTATCGTACAGAATCTCTTTGTGAAGAAATGAGAAATCTCCCACTAAAATATACTTCTGACGATGACAAAATTAGACAACTACTGAATAATTGTATTACCATACCATCGGTCGCGGCCCATTTCGCTCAGGAGAAAAATTCATGGAAACCGACAAGATCAGAATTTATTGAGGATGTACAAAAAGGTTGCATAGAATATGGACACGGTGGATTATGGAATACTAAATACGATTATAATGATGTTATCTCCGTCTATATAGCTGCATGTCATCCTGGGAGTTTTCTTGGATATGGTGGTTGTTATAAATACTTTAACAGATTATGACAACCCACACACAACACGGTCAGAGTTTCGATAAATAGACCCTTACCAGATTTTGATTTAACCGGATTTGCATATATAGAATCTTTCGAGTTCGCAAAAGATCTCCATTCGGTTACCTATGTTTGGTTTGGTAAACATTTTGAAGATATAAGATATTAAGATATATGCTTGATGTTGGAATATTAGTATCGTTAAAGGCAAGTGAAGCATTTATATCCTATAGTCCAAAAAATCAAGTTTGGTTACCAGAACCGGACAGATTTAATATAGAAGATGTCAGGTAAGAATTTCCTGATCTTACCAAAGATGACATTATTAAAATTAATAATAATATACGTAAATGCAGAGATGAGCACGATGAGAAACGTGCAAAAGATCTTGGTAGAAAGATAATTGGTAAGTTTTTTCAAGGTAGTTCATACGGTCATAAACGACACAGTACAAGATTGATTATGGACGATGCTGATCCAGATTTTATAGTCGCTGATACAACGGAAAAAAACAAAATAATGCTTATTTATCAGATGAGACCTAACTAGGTACTAATGTGAGCTCTATTGAGGTCACTCACCGCAGTTTATTCATGTAAGATACTCAATGCTAGCCTGTTTCTATAGATATATTGTTGATGATAAAAAGATTTCCTCGTCACGCTGTCAGAGTCGCTACGGATTTATTTTATATAAACAAAAAGTAAAAGGATTTATTAAATTCGTTACTCGATAATGGTGAGTGGGGAACATGGATAATAAAGCAAGAAAATATGCTCAGTTATTCTGAATTTGCTGAGGCTGAAATTAAGGAAATATATTACAGAAATAATAATCAAATATCAGAGTCATCTGCACCATCTGTGTAAGATCTTTTGGCTAGACAAAAGACTGTTTATCTTAGTAGGTGTGGAGGGTCTGGTAAAACAACTCGTGCGATTAAATTATTTATGAACTACTATTCAGATATGATCGTTTTTACACCTATACATAAACTCGCCAGAGAGATTAAAGAACGGGGAGGGGGTAAAAACATGCACATAGTTTCTTTAGATGGTGTGGAGGCACATGGACTCCTGAGCGAATAGGTGAAAAATATATACCTAAGTATATAATATGGGACAAAATAGACACGGTGTCGTTAGAAACACTAAAAACATTTCTTGAGTGGTTATTAGCAAAAATACTGCTGTGATTATGTGTGACGATCATGGTCAACCACCGCCTTTTGTTGGACAGTGTCCACATGAATGGCTAAAAAATAATGTGGATTATTATGAAGAAATACATGATGATCATAGAGCCATTGATGAACCGCTGAAAGAACTAAAAGATTAATCAGACTACAGCCAGATAAAATACAATGAGAGATAATGCGTAAAGTAATTCAAGTAACTACCTTGAATGATGTTTTGACTTTATGGAGACCAATTGATTTAATAGTCGCAAGTAGAAAGATAGTTCATAATAAATTGCAGAAGAAATTATTTACGTAACATAAAGAAAAGTTTTCACATTCACATGTACCAATATGTTATCGCCCAGCAGATACTCGATGACAGAATATTGAAGTTGAAATTCCAGGTGGCGGAGTACAGAATCTGGTATTGAATGATAATATTTTGGTCACTATTAATACAGTTGAAGGGGCATTGAGTATGGATAAGTCACCGTGGACGTTAGGATACGCTATAACGATTCATTCGTCGCAGGGATTAACTATCTATGATACAAAGATCTGGATTGTAGATGACCGGATCGAGTGGTCAAACCTTGTATATCTTGCAGTATCTCGCGTCAGACGAATAACTCAACTGCATAGAGTTATTATAGATTATGTGATAACTGAAGAAATTACTAATGACGATGTTGTAATAAAGCAAAATATTAGCGTCTTATAAACAATATGACAAAAAAAAAATAACGTGACTTTGATATTGATACCGAATTTATTATAAAAATAAAACAAGTAAAGAATAATCACTGTACCAGTTGTAACACAATAATGTTATGGCAATATTCGAATAATAATCCAAGACAATTTACCGTAGACAGAATTGTTAGTGATATTGGTCACACACGTAAAAATGTGATGCTGTCCTGTCTTGAATGTAATCGACGCCGTGGTTCTATTTTACATAAGTGAAGGTGGTGGTAATTGCGTATCTGTAGGAATTACTTGCAATTGCTCACTCACAAATCCACGTTGTGGGGCAGAAGAATCTAGTCTGTATATGGTAGGTCTTCCAGTGGATCTAACCACACTAGAAATTGTATGTGTGGTCACACTCCAAACAGAGTCAGTAGCTCGTCTTTTACCACCCTCCAACTCCCCTGGTTCGTATAAATATCTCACAATTACATTACTTAATACTGGTTGTTGAACTCGTTGTCCGTATTCATCGCTACGTGATATATATATATATATATATATATATATATATATATATATATATATATATATATATATATATATATATATATATATATATATATATATATATTGTTATTACATTAGAAAGTTTCATGGAAGTTACACGAGTAATTTCATTATTTAATGCAGATATTACACTTGGTAACCTTGCAACCCATTCACGAGATCGCTCACTAGACTTAAAGTCAGCAGATATTTCCTTCGCATATTGATATCCAAATAACCGCTCAGCAAGTGTTCGATTAAATCGTTCAACGATTGCTTGATCACGATGAATTTCAGTATGCCCTCATCTGATTTTAACATTAGAAATGATACTGTGCCAAGAAATTCTTTACCAGGATCAACATGTAATAACTGTGGCCATCGCAGACCACCACGTTGAAAAATTCGCTCAAACGCAGACGCAACTTCAGAGGCTGTCGTTGTCGATAATGGGTAAGTTTTTTTTTTATCTACTTGCAACGTCAACAACAGTCAGTGCGTATTTGTACGTGACTTTCGTTCACGTGTTTTAATAGCATCGTGTGGTAAAAACAAAATATCTTCTTGGTGAGCTTCGTTAGGAGCACTGATATCAAAATGTGCATATTGAATTTTATTTTTGGTGGTGGAAGACAAATTTGCCATATTGCCTGTCGTGCTAACCAATCTGCAGCAACAGAACGTGAAACTTTTGCAAGTTTAGTGATCGCTGCTTTACATCTCCAATACCCTCTAGGGCTATAATAAATGGATTCCATTATAATAATTATATAATTAATTACCAGCCCCTAACATTATTTTACTTTTCCTAGCGGATTTTATTAGAAAACTGGCGGGTTTCTCTCTAACAGATTTATTAGGTACATAATTTAATGCATGAATCAATTTTACATCTGCAAGATGCCGCTGCTGCAAATCTTTACTTTTATAAGCACCGTCGTGAATATGAAATGCTGGATTAATTGTATTTATTGGATACTCTCCTGGTCTTGGTTGATCTTGATCAAAGATTCGGATATCAAGTCGAGTTCCAGGACCACAGTAATTATATCCGGGAAGGTGTTTCTCATCAACATACCTAACCCATGGTAACCCAGGTAATTTTCCTAAAGAAGCAGCAATATCCCCACCTATCTTTGCTTCGGAGATAAATTTATATTTTTGTTTACCACGTTTTACACATATACCTGTAATTGCATGTCATTTATTTTTCGTTATTTTTGATGTCGATCCAGTGGTGGGTGTGGATGATCTACATCAAACACAATAGAGACTCATGTTATTAATAATATGGATACAATAATTGACTTTTCGGCGACACGAAAACAGGAACCAGTGAAGAACCATCCAGCATTACCAAGTTCGATAAGAATGATTATAATAGGTCCATCTAGATCTGGTAAAATACAATTATTATTAAATTTATTAATAAGATTGCTGAGATGGAGCAAACTATATCTCATAGCACCGTCTGTAGATGATCAACATTGTTACGAAGTACTTAAAGATTTTAACGAGAAAGCAAAATTAGTTAATAAAGACGGTGACGATATTATTAACTTTATCACAGATATTGATGAAGCTCCATCCGTAGATGACTTAGATGGATTCATTAATAACCTCGTAGTGTACGATGATGTGATGCTGGACAAGCAATCTAATCCAGCTAGAATATTTTCTCGAGGTAGACATAAAAACACAGACGTGATTTATGTTAATCAGAGATATACACAGTTAACTAAAGTTATTAGAGATAACTGTAATATTCTAGTTGTGTTTAATGAAGTAGATAATTATACTCTACATAATATTTATTATACTTGGTGTTCAGAGGACATGGATATGATTAAATTTAAAAATTTCTTTTCTAAAGCACAAGCTGTTCCGTTTGGATTTATAACGATAAATCTACATGATCCAAGATCAAGATGTCGTGTAGGTCTGGATAAAATCTTTGGTTAACTCTCCTTGACATTCAGGAACAGCAGGGAGGGGGTGAAGGACAACAATTGGGTCGCTTTACAAGTAAACAAAATCGCCTGACAAAGTCAGGAAAAATAACTCAATACTAATATAACAAAACTGTGATAACCTAAACGATTTTATATTACCAGTTTTTAACCGTAAGGAAATATACTCAGAGATTTTGGTTTCGCGTTATTGACCTTTTTTCCAGCCTCTGTAGGAACCTTTATTTTTCGTAAATAAGGCCTCTATTTTTTGTGAGATTCACCCTCCCTGCTGCTTAAACTAAGCAGTACAGCACGAAACCATCCAACAAATACCGTAATTAACCCCTATAATACCTGGAGTGTATTTGGAATTAAAAGAATAACATTTATTTATACTTGAGAAAGTTTTCCAACCATTATACTGTGTTTTTGGAGACACACCCGCAATCCATTTCACAGTTTTATATTTTGCAGACGGTTGATTTTTTAAAAAAAAAATAAACAGACATGAATGCCAACTTGCGAACATTTGGAGCACGTGTTATTTGAAGTGGAATCCATGAATACTTAATGTTAGCTTCAGTACCAGGTCCTGCAGATACATTGCGGAACGCGTCCTCAGATTGAATGAGCAGTTTAAAAGCCAAACTGTAAATCAAATGTATGATATGAAATTTAACAAGTTTAGCTGGTCAGTTTCGTTAAATTTTGTGTAGAGAATGCGGCACTGAAACCTCCATATGAATGCAGTTGTAAGAAAATTATATGGCAGAAAAGGACAAAAGTGCCAAATGTCAGCTGTTTTAAGGCATGTTTACTAATGTATGTTTTGGAGAAAATTATAGATCATTATCCCCTTCCTCTCCTATTTAACTGCGGTGTTGACACTATTTAGCCCCATTCAATCATATATGGTTGGTCAGGACTTAGCAGTGACACTTTTGTTTTCAGAAAATGTATTTTAGTACGACTTTCCCTGTGTTTATCCAAATGTGTTATCATTGTTTGTGTGGGGTTGTTTTTAAATGAAAAATATAAATGTGGCCAGGGCTGCTTTCGGAGTGGGGTAGGGTTGTCCTTTGTTTCTTTCTTTCTTTTTTTTTTTTTTGAAAAGGTCGTAATCCAATCTGTCTACGTGTACATGTGTACATCCTTACGTACGTCTATTGTGATGTAACAATTTACGTATGGCTACATTTGCCAGAGACCGCACATATATATCTGTTACTGCTTTTGCACACCATTATCATTTTTGTTAACTTTTAGACTACATTTTAGTCTTTCGCTAATAACTGCAACGTTTAAAAGAAATAATAAGCTTGATTTACAAGAAGAACCATACTATGTGGAACTATATTAGTAGCGGATTAACCAGCCGAATGACATTCATTATATAAAGCAACCAAAAGGCTGTCTGTTCGTCCCTCTTCTCGCCTTCGCGCCTTGGATGACACGTGTTGTGAGTAGGCTCGTTCTACACCACAACACTGTATTTGTTTACGTTAAAATTCATATATAAAATATAAAAAAAATTACAAAAAAATCTGCAAAACTTTAAAAATCAAAAAAATCTTGCGAAACAGAGACGAATCCAAGTGAGAGCAATTCCAGGACGAAGCTTAGAACGCCATTTTGAACAGTTTGTATTATACTTAGCAAGATGTCGATGAATCCAGCTGGACCCGGATCTTATCCTATGGCTTCTCTCTACGTGGGAGACCTTCATCCAGAAATCACCGAAGCTATGTTGTTTGAAAAATTCTCTACAGCAGGACCTGTACTCAGCATTCGAGTTTGTAGGGACATGATCACGAGACGTTCCTTGGGTTATGCCTACGTTAACTTCCAGCAGCCTGCTGATGGTATGTTCTCGTGTAAACAATAAGTAAAGCTTCTTAATAAGCTACATTTTACCATGTATGAAGATACGCTAAAATATTGGCATGCATAACTTTATTGTAAAACGTCTCCCCCTCAATTATTGATGGGGAGGGGTGTCTTGATGACGCAAGCTGTACTGTGTAGGAATTACGGGGGGGGGGTAGAGTACCAGACAGATGCCCGAACGCAAATTTTCAAGTTTTATGTATTATTGTAACCTCTGAGGTGTGTTGTATTGCGTTTCTTGTTCTAACAATTTTTACTTTAAAAATTTAGTTTAATGTTTGAGGTTTTTTTTTCTTCTCCCTATAGTTTGACTACATATCCGTTTGTAAATCCCACCACAACCGAATTCAATAATGAAAACGTTTGATGTGACAAATTAATGTATATCTTCGTACACTAGCGTGAATTACTCTTCAGTTCAAAACTTGTGCTAAAAATATTTTTTTTAAAACCATTTAAAAGGACTTGATCCTAAATCTTCTGTCACTAGTAGACTTTATCCATTTGACGACATTGATAGATTTGAAGATGATGCATATTCATGTAGCCACCTTTTTTAATGGAAATAAATGCTCAACTTAACCAAATTTTCTAACTTGAATTAACCAAATTTTCAGATGGGGGGGCACATATTCATAACCTAGTCCCCCCCAACAGTGCCCTATGAAGATAAAAATTGCACAATGTCCCAGTCTGTATGGTAACTTTTTATTTCCAGTGGGTTATGCTCATTTTGCATCAATGTTAATTTTCAAAACAAAAAAAAAAATCACTTGATGATGCTATCAAAGTAAATTTTTTTTTCCTCTTGTGTGCAGTGTTCTGTATAAACTAAAGTTTGGTTAAACTGCCTGCATAATGAGAAAATATTTTAAAGCAACCAATGGACCATGCTGCTTAAACTTCCTGTGGGATAGAGTCCTAGATTAATACTGCCTCTCAAGTAGCACCTGGAATACATGCAAACTGAATTAACATTATCACTACACTTCAGAGATGAGGGAGCTGAAAACAACACATTAGCATAGCAGGTTCAGGAGTTGATTAGAAAGTTTACCTTTCATTGATAATCATATTTTTGAATTGATCATCTGGGATGTTTTGAACCAGAACAAGTAAATAAAAATATTTGCTTCCTGATCTACATGTATCTGTTGTGTTGGCAGGGTTTTCAGAGTCTACCTTCCTTGTATTAACTATGTTGTATACCCTAGTGACTGAAATTCATAATCCATAAATGGTTCCACTTAGCCAACTGATAAATCAGTTATAGCAAGTTACTAAGCAAATTTTGATTTGTTTGTTATACAGTTGTATCTTTGATCAAGAGTTCAAGATGTTTATAAATGTTCATGAGTAATCTCCTTTAATGACATGTACACTTTAACCCTGTACCTCAAATATGTGCCTTTTGACATCTCTACATGTTTAGCAATCATTGCCTTTTGACTACTGTTAGAAACCTATTAGAGACTACATTCATTGGTGTGAATGACCATTATGTCAGATCACATGGTCACTGTTTATGCTTAAAGTAAGTTGCACTCTCCATGTTCCAAAATTTTGTTCAGCTACTCGTTTCCATGATTTGAATTCACAACTATGAAGGCTTCAATAACTTGTAAAGTCTCATATTGATGTAGGCAGCAACTTTTTAAAACTTAAATTCAAATGATTTAGTAATGTAGACGTAGACAAAGAACTTGTGTGGCTTTAATGACTTGATGATAAACAAGTTCTCATTTTAAAGCGCTGGCCGAGCTGGTGCATTCAAGAGAGGGACTACTGTAGTATGTACAGAGTTCCTGCAGGTCATGGAATCCTGGAAAAGTTTTGGAATTTAAAAATTAAATTTCAAGGGCCTTGAAAAGTTATGGAATTTGTCAAAACCTTGAAAAGTTTTGGAAAAGTCATGGAATTTGTGACAATGGAGTTAAAGAAATTGATTACTTCAAATTTTATAGAGCACCAGAACAGATTAAATAAAATTACAATCTTACAAGCGATAAATGGTTTCAATTCATATATATATATATATATATATATATATATATATATATATATATATATATATATATATATATATCAGTAAGTTTTAATGGAAGTATCACATGATTTCCATGTAGTTCACTAAATAAAAGAAAGCAACTGGAAAGTAATGTGTTTTGTTAATATTGTAAATAGGAACACATACAAAGACTACTAAGAATTGTTTCCTTTTTTCTTTTCAATACAAATTACATTGATCATTGGATTATGACATGAATTACTACATAAAGTCAAAGTGTGCTAGCCCATGTAAATTTAAAAAGTACATATTAAATATATTTGTTAACTTATTTCTTATTTTAAATTGAAAGATGTTTTTCTTTATGTTCATTTACTTGACAATGCAAGATAGCCCTGTCCTTGAGTTTTATGAAATGGCCCTGGAAAAGGTTTGGAAAAGTCATGGAATTTGTTTTTGTTAAGTCTGCAGGAACCCTGTATGTAATCTTTGGTTTTGTTGTGCTCAAAAACGTTTAAATTTCAACTTAGCTTTTAATCTGTTCTATTCTACCTCCATTTCCTGAAAGGTTGAACTTCAGACTTGTTAATGGTGGTAAAATTACAGAGAATCAACATCTACTCTGAATGACAAGTATTAGAGTTTTCTTTGGCACAACCAGTTTCAACTGTTACTTTTAAATGTAACCTCAGAATTATCTTGTTTATCCCCAAGATTTAATAAATCTTGTTAGACTCTCTCCCCACATTTCCTCTTGCACTGGTGGTTAGGGCTGTCATCAGGTACCCTACCCTATAGAAAAACCTGGTCATTGAAAAAACCTGGTCGGGGTACATAAATGAGGGTACCAAGTAAGAAAGGGTACCAAGTAAGAAAAAAATCGCCCACTCCCCAACCACTCCAAACAGGTGTGATAGCTATGGCTATAATTAGAAACCAGATCTGTGCTTAATATAAATAAACAATACATCAGTCTGTTTGTATTAATAAAATGTATTGGGGTTGTGGAACTTGACAAATCATTATCCCCAAGGCATTATATACCAAGGTTAAAACAATGGTTCTGCAGGAAATAAACCTCTTTGTAGACGGAACTATTGAATGTGGGTGCTAAATGATCTGTAAACTGCATGCTCTTTTAATGAAATCCAGATGGATACCTTTGATTTCGAAACATGTCAAAGAAATCCCACAATTTATATTATGAACAATCATCACCTAGACACCTTGAAATCTTCGTAATGCCTCAAAGTAATCTTTGCTTATTGTTTTTCTAGTCAGAGGAAAGTTGGCCATCATTCATATACCACTGTTTCTATTGGTATTTCTATTTACTGTACTAAGTTTTTACCATAACTATTTTAAGAATTATATAAATCCAAAATAATAACACTTATGTGACTTTGTGGTCACTGGTCACGTTGTATAGTGGTATAACTGGGGCGCTCATGCGTGGTTAATTCCATTTCAAATAAATGTGGTCTGTTCTCACAAAGACTTGTACTTTAAAAAATGTGAGTGTTCTAAAGCTTTTAACCTGGCTGATCACAGTGATCAATAAAAGTTGGATTATACCTACCATCTGTGTACAAAAGGTCATTCTAAATAAATTTATTCATTAACAGCTGCAGTCAGACAATTGGCAGCTACATTGGTGTGGACAAATCAGAGTAGTACAAGGTTAGTCTATATCATAAAAAAATATTAAAGAAATGGAGGTAAGAATTAATCTACGGTTGTACATGTCATTTATGTTGCAACAGGGTACCCAGGGTTTTTTTTCTTCATGATTTTTGACAGCCCTACTGGTGGTGCATGGACAGTTTACTGGCTGGAAACAATTGGTAAACTTTATACAGTCGATTTGTCCATCTTGTTATCCATACTCTGATAATATAAGCACTTATATTGAGGGTAATGAATGTGTTTGGTCCTGGCTGTCATTTATTCAAGTATTTATTTAAGTAAAATGTTGTTTGTGCCAGTTTTTAATTGTTCCATCAGATTAATAAATTGTAATATTGAAGATTTTGAGGTTAAAAATATGGTGTGTGGAGAGTTGAAGATGTAGATTAATGATTTGTGATTAATGATTTGAGTTTGGTACAGGCAAATGTCACATTTATGTAAGATGGATCACTTCTACATAACCCTTTCATCACTAAGTAACTTTGTAGGCATAGAGTCCTCAACACTGAGTAACTTAGGAGTTGTAAAGCAAAATGACTTATGGACTTTGAAACAACATTACTTTGCCATTGCTAAAGATATCTGGCTGGATTAGGTGTCAAAATCAAGGTTATAAATCCAATTTTATGACTAATTCATTAAAATCTGCATATCTATTACAACTGTTAAAATACAGGTGCAAACAGATAACACAACAGGTAAAATACAAGTAATTAATTTATTAACTCTTAATAAACTTAAAGTTCTCAAAACTTGTTCAATTGACCCTAGATGTACTAGTAAATAATCACAGTAGGAACACGAGTCTTTCTTTCATGGTGTCCATATTAATTAAAATTTTATAAACTGCCTTGATTTCATCTAAGGTGAAATCTGTACACACACCTTTATCGCCTCTTGAAAATATTCCGAAGCTTTTCTGTTGACATCTAACACTTGGGTGGGTCCAACTCTGTTGGAAAACTGAAACAAATCTCGCTGGTTTTCCAGCTTTGTGCAAACAAAATCACGTGGAGCATACAATTCCTCTGGTTCAAAATCTTCAAAGTCCTCTTCATCGTCATCACTGTCATCCCCAAGTGCATTTCATTGTCTTTCCAAACGTCTTCTCTCATTTTTGTCCAAATTTACCATATCAAAATTATTCAAATCCTCATAACTCTCCAGAAATTTCTTCAAACTCCACCATTTTGGATACAAATTTCAGCATTCGGAAAACGCATTAAAGTTCCTTCTTTGATCGATATTTCTAGTTGTATACAAGCTAAACTCACAAGATCATCCAAATATAAGATCTACATTACAAGGTGGAAGTTATTAGAGGTACCCCGAAAGTTATTTAGTTTGGTACTATAAAGTTAAAGTACAACACTGCCCTAGACTAAAAAGTCGGTCCATAGTGTTTACAGACATACTTCCATTGGACCGATTTTTCAGACTAATGATGAGTTAAATGTAATGTTAACCTTTCATGTGTAATAACTTGCAATTTAACCTTTCATGTGTAATAACTTGCAATTTAACCTTTCATGTGTAATAACTTGCAATTTTTGTTAAATGCAGTTTTCTTTGTACATTTCTTTCACCTCTGAAGATTAACAGATCTAGGTTTATCTGAGCATCTAATAGAGGTTTTGACAACACAATTTCAATATGCAATAACACTTTATAAGGACATATGTTCTGGAATAGTTGAGCTCTCCAAAATAAAATTGATGAAATGCCCATTTCACTTTTAGCTGAAAGAGCTTTAGACACCATGAACTTTGACACCATCAAAGGCCGACCTATCCGAATTATGTGGTCCCAGCGTGATCCTTCATTGCGCAAGTCAGGCGTTGGTAATGTTTTCATAAAGAATCTAGACAAGAGTATTGACAATAAGGCTTTGTACGACACATTCTCCGCCTTTGGAAATATCCTTTCTTGCAAGGTAAGTTGTTTTAAAGAGTGGTACATCTAGTTTGCTGATTTTGGTTGTAATGGCACTTGTTAATTGATATTTGGCTCTAATTGGTCATAGACCGCAAGATCTTGTAGGATCATCTTGTCTGTCCGTTATTTTTCTATAAAATTACTCATCCTAACTTGTACATAGACCCGCCATCTCTTATGATTTTGCCTCAAGTCTTATGAAAATTATCTTTAAAATACGGACTTGAGGAATACAAGCAACTACTACGGGAAAAGGATCCTTGCCTAAAACTAGATAATTGGTTCACCTGCATTTTGATATGGGTTTCATATTTAGAATTAGTAAAATTGGTCAAGGAACTGGACTAACTTTACAGCAGCACTCCATCCAAATGCTTTAAACTGCGCTTATTTGTTCATGCAAACTGTCTGCATGATCAAACTGTTGATTATAGAATTTTGTAAAAATTGGATCCAGAAAGTAATGCATGTTTAAAACAAGGCAAAATAAGTTTCAAAAAAGTTGATAACACATAAATAAAAATTAACATTCCGATTCTTTTGAGTTGAAAAGTTGGGAATAACAAAACAATTAGTTTATTGGACATCATGAGCCAATTGGTTTCATTGGAGATCTGATAGCTGTGAAAAAGAAAGAATTTTTGAAAGAAATGCATCAATTTAAGAGATGGTAACAAGCCATTGAGTTGCATAGGGTTTAGAACTAAAGTTTGTGCAACTGTATTAGCAGTAAATAAAGTCTACTCATACTTTAGAAACTTCTCAGTTAAACATGTTTATTGTCGCTATTTCAAACTTATATTTATGTTTTCCAGCTTTACTGTTGCAGTAATTGACATTTTATTACACCTCACTAAGACAGACTTGTCAGGGTTGGCAGTTCTATATGACGGACTGCCATGAAACCTAGCACACGCAAGTTCATCCCCCATGGTCTGGTTGGTTCTAAATGAAAATGTTTCTGTTAATGATATTCATTATAGCTGCCACATCTGCCATCTTAAAAATCTTATGCTGTTCCTATCGAATGTGTGGTTGTATCATGGGGTTTTTGCCAGATTTCTAATGATGTTGGTTTTGTCAGAGCCACACAAGACGAGTTGCGTATTTGAGTAAACATTCAATTGAAATAATGGTAAAACAAACCAAAGTAAAAATCAAGCATACCTTGATGAAGATAGAATCCCATTTAAGGAGTTACTAAAATGTGCATGACAACAGTTTAACACATTTTCATCACCCTCCATTTTATGTAAACATGTCTGTTACAGTTTCTGCTCTTTACACCACACATTGCTATATGGAACTATTTCGTACACCAAAATTTACATGTCATTATTCTACAAGGCTTTGTAGTTGCAAGCTTTCAAGTGCCTTTGACAATTTAACCTGCAAATGGACATAAAAGCCATGCAGAGAAGCCAGAATTCTATTGGGGAAAAAATGTCAATGTTTTTTTTTTTTCCTAAACCCATCAGATTCCAAAATTATTGTCTGGTATATTAGACAATTTAAATAAGTTATGTGTGAACCCCGCATTTGCATGTAAGTACAGTTTTTACCAGATTAAACACACTTTGAGTGCAAATTTATTTGCTCTATTGAATTTTAAAAGCCATGCAGAGAAGCCAGAATTCTATTGGGGAAAAAATATCAATGTTCTTTTTTTTTTTTCCTAAACCTATCAGATTCCAAAATTATTGTCTGGTATATTAGACAATTTAATTAAGTTATGTGTGAACACCGCATTTGCATGTAAGTACAGTTTTTACCAGATTAAACACACTTTAAGTGCAAATTTATTTGCTCTATTGAATTTTAAAATGCCCAATTGACAAAATTATAGATGTGTAACGAAACAAACAATGCTCAGCTGGGGCTCGTTTTTTTCTTCAATGCAAATTGATGTCAAATAGACGTCCAACATGTCCACCACTGCAGCTAATTTGAAAATTGTATTGCACATGAATATCAGACATGGCAGATAAAACTTCTTTCTGGGGGTTTTACCGCTATCTTCCTCCACCATTTATACTGGCTGCCATGTATACCCAATCATGTGCTGAAAAATGTCATTAAATCCAACAAACTGTTGTGAAGAATTTTCCTTTGCATTTTATTATTTAATTCAAGAAATCATGCTGTAGCTAGCACGTGTATTTGTGTATGTAATGGAGGACTATTTATTGACAATACCCACCTGCCTTCCACAGATTAACAAATTCGAGATGAATTTTCCCAGGATTTGAAATCTCTTTTTCCCCAAACCTCCCCACCCCAATCTGCTTCAGTTTTTGGTCTGCAACTTTTTATATTTAGTTTATTTTCTGTTTGTTTCACTGGACATCACATTTCTCGGTTTTAAAATCCACTTAAGTTATACACCTCGGTAGGTCTCTGGCTCAGCCTATTTGTGTATGTGGAAAAGCTTGCCAGTATCTTGTGGGTTGATGTTTCTTTCCAAGGTTTTCCTGAGTACTTCCTCCATTTATACAGGCCACCATGTATAACCTATTGTTTGCTGAAATTAGGTCAAACATTTTTGTATTGATTTTTATAAATATTGTAGATCATTTATTCTCCTCCCTCCCCCCCCGTTTGTCATTACTATCATGTTTGCATAATTTTGGAAACTGATTCGAAATTATTAACATTTGTTCATCCTTGCACAATTTCTTTTATTCGGTTACAACTTTAAATAAGCAAAGTAACATTTTAATCCATTATTTTTTGTATTGCTGCCTGAACCAGCTGCAACTTTGCCATGAGCAATATGATGTACCATGTGAATTTTAAGGAAATTTTTAATGAAACAGAGCTAATCCTATCATGGCATTTGGACTTGTAACTCCCTCAAATTTCTAGCAAACTTACCACTATGACATTGCAGCATTTTTAATCATTTGCTCATGCAGAATGTAGGAGAAAGCATCATGTTTGTAATAGACTAGTCTGATTATAAGCCATCTGAGGGTTCATCATGAAAAGATTACAGATTTGCAGTTATGGGAAAAATATAAATAGGTTTGATAATTTGTCATTGTAACTTTGTTCATTGTCAAAATGGAAAAAAAAATGTTGGTGAATGGCCATAATGAACCGTGCTAGAGTTTATTGAAAACTGAATGTGCTTGAATAGGATAGACAAAGAAACACCAGAAAGCATTACAGATGACAATGTTGCGAACTCTGTCTGAACCTTGATGGAGTTTTATAAAACAAATTTGAATTGCATCAGCATAGAAATAGGATATGTGCAGTAAATATGTACTAATTACCCATTTTCTTAATTGTAGATTGTTTGTGATGAGCATGGCTCCAGAGGATATGGATTTGTTCACTTTGAGACCGAAGAAGCTGCAAGGAATGCCATAGAGAAAGTCAATGGCATGTTGCTGAATGGTAAAAAAGTGTAGGTATTCATTTTGCAGAGATGCTGTATTTACACATAAACACTTGTACAGATGAAGAAAACCATGATATGGCATTGCATAATGTATCATTTGATACATATGTTAGGGTGGGGTGGTGGCCGAGTGGTCTAAAGAACTGTTACAGATTACTGCCATCTTGCCTATATTTGCATAGTCCAAGCCATGGTTTCTGCCAATGTGGATAATTGAAAAAGCATGTTAGTAGCTTGTGGGTTGGTGGTTCTGTCCTGGGTTCTTCCAATACCAGTTTTACTCGCAGCCATGTATAGCCCATCTTGTGCTGAAAAACTGCATTAAACTCCACAACAGGTGGGGTGGAGCTTGTGAATTATACTTTAGAATTCATTTTGTCTAACTAGTTTTTATCCTGTGTGTGTGTGTATGTGTATATATATATATATATATATATATATATATATATATATATATATATATATATATATACACACACACACACATACATACATATGATTTTGGGGTGAGTGTCACAATCTATATGTGCAAGAGTGGTTTTACAAATGCTTTCAAGAGAATCTGCAGCCTCACCAAATTTAGATCTGCACAGTTGCTGCCAACACTTGATTTGAATTATTGCTTGACATTGATACTGAATTTTTAAACCACCAAGGAAAAAGAAATGTCTTGCACAGAAAGTTCATTTAGGAATATTCCAAAAATTGGCTGTGCGTTCAGCCATCAAACACCACCATGTAGATTGCAAGATGCAAGATTTGAGTAGGCGCGTGACTAGGAATGCAAATGGCCAAATGAATTTCAGTAACGATGTACTTTCAACTCGTCTGTCTGCGGATTAAAGATCTAAAGAATGCCATGCTCACAGTTATTCCTATCGATTTCATGCAGGAAAATCTCATTCAAGTTTGCTAGGCTGGCTAATAAGCTGCTACCCCATGTCAGCATTAAATGGTGTTGGCAAATTCAAACTTTTCCACAGGCAAGTGACTGACCTTACACCCCAACATAAACGTCTCATGGGGTGACAAGGCTCATGAAACTGGCTAGGTGGCAAAGACTATGTGGGTAAGAACATCGGTAGCAGAAAAGTACATATATGTTGGGAAAATAAAGAACTTTGCAGATTTCAGCTCTGATATTTTCTAAGCCATCAATGGAAGACCAGCAAATTACCAATGTGAAAACAGTTTTCTTGTTGAACACTCGGTTGGATCCCATGCTAATATTAAAAAGATTGCCTCATGAATTTGTCAAAATTCCATATTGTGACCAATTGTGAGCCAGGAGGGTTTGCAGGTATGGGTATGTTGATTTGAAGAGCTGCTTTTAGAAGGAGAGGCTGTGAGTGAAAAGTCCTCTTGGCAAAAAAGCTGTCATGAGTGTGGTGGGTGGATGAAATTGGGTTTGTTCCAGCTAATAGTCCAAGTGTATAAGGTTATCCCTGTAATCTTTACATATTTTCATTGCTTTATGAAACTAAATTGATTTGAAATATTTTTAATTGTGAAACAAATCTGCATCTGTTTACTCTTTTCCATTCAAAGGTTTTACCTACATTTGTACCTGAATTTGAAACTAAATTGACTCTATTGATGTCCTTTATTTAGATCAGTGTTTCCCTTTACTTTCATTTGTGCTTCAGACCCACAAAATTTTGATTTTGTCCCAAGTTTTGATGCCAAAGTTTGCTTTTTACTCAGTCTGACCTAAATTCTTACACAAAGGGGATTTTAGAGTTTTTCATATTAGATCCATGGTGGTCCATCATAATTTGACAAAAACGAGGATACCATACAACAACTTCTATTGCAAAATGGATTCGTAGGGATGTAACTCAAGAACAAAATATCTCATTCTTTTTAGTTTTTAACAAGTCAATCTTGACCTGAGTTTTGTGAGATTACCATTGTCTAGAGAGTTATATTGATTCATAATGGATATGATAGTGTTTGCTTGGAGATGCATAATGATGGTTATACTTATTTTAAATAGAATTAAATTAATAATTATGGTGCAATTATGGCATTAATTTCCTTTTAGTCTGATCTAGACGCAAGCCACATGAATGATGTTGGTAAATGGGAACAGTCATATTCATTGTCCTGCCCATAAACCTTTACCTCTACCTCCGCATTGTATTGGCATCATGGATGGTGCTTTTTTTGATTGGCATTTGATCATGCGCGATTTGAGGTTTTATGTCCATTATGCAACAGGTGGGAAATGAAGTGCACTGTATCCATTTTCTGTGCAGATACAGTGGGGGTCCAACCATTGAAATAAAGTGACTGCTGAGTCTCACACACGCACCACATATAAGTGATTGCTGAAGTAGGTACTTAATATTTATACTGTACAAATGTTGCAAGAAAGCAGTTTGCAGTCGGTGTATTGTCATGCATGTACTTAAGATGATCAATACCACAGTATACCAATATTGCATGAAAACACTAAACCATTACTCGCATTTTAAGAAATGGAACAAGTCTCTGTTAGCTTTGTCTGAGTTGACTTTGTATCTATATTGGTTCAGAAAATGTGCAGATTGTTTTTACAAGTAAATGCCTCGTTTAATCTTGTTTTAAAAAATTGTTAAAATTTCTGTCTCTTGCAGTTTTGTGGGCAGGTTCATGAACCGACGTGAGCGGATGGAGATGATGGGAGATAAAGTGAAGAAATTTAACAACGTTTATGTTAAAAATATTTCAGAAGATGTTGATGATCTCTGCTTGAAGGAATTGTTTGTCCCCTATGGAAAAATTATCAGCGCAAAGGTATCAAAATAGTGGTCTGAACCCTTGATGGAATATTTGATTTATAGTGCAACTATTACGAAACTAAAATTGTTGGAAAATCGGATGATAAAGCTTAAAATTGTATTTTTTAATAATTCCAAATTATTTATTTTCTGTTAGAACCTTTTTGCATTTTAACATTTACTTGCTTCACAGTCCAACATGTGCTTTGCTTAAATTATGAGATATATGTGCATTCCATTAAGATCTCAAAATTTTGGGAAAAGCAACTGGGTTCCATCAACCGTAATGATCAGTTACCAGAGTACCTGATAATATTGTACTAATATTGAACCTGAACTGCTTTCTTTTTAAGTATATACATTTCAACCCTCCTGAGAGGTCCAAGCATAGTTGTCACTATTATCAGTGGCAGAGAGGCAGTCTAAGCATAAGAGTAATCTATATATTGCACTCAATAAATGCAGAAAACTATTAAAAACAAAATCACACTCCTAACATTTTTTTTTAGTTGTGTAACATCTAGAAGTCGCAATGTTTAAGCATCTTTAACCCTTTCCCTAATATAAGCGCATTTTGGCAATTTACCTGAAGTCGCGCTAGCGCCTTTTGGCAATGCTGTAAAAAGCTATTTTGAGCCGATTTTCATGACACCACCTTCGGAAAAAACCAGGTTAGATACTACATTTATTGGTGAGAATGACCATTACGTCAGATCATGTGGTCACTGTTGATGCTCTGGTTGCAATCTATTTAAAGTAGGTCATAACTGGGTTGTATTCTCCATTCAACGAAATGGCGGTCTCTGATATTGTTCAGTACTTGAACCAGTAGAATCACAACTATGAAAGCTTCAATAACATTGGGGAACGGCTCTAAGACTGGGGTAGGAAGCCCTTAGTTTTTATAAATTATCAAATTACACTGATTTTGTGATGTAGACGCAAAGAACTTGTAAATTGAGGGTGGAAATTTGCCTCTGCTGTTTATCACATGGCTTGACTGATTTGATAGTGAACGAGTTTTCTCAAGATTTTAAAATACATACAAAATTCTTTTGTTAAAAATAATTATACAGCTATAACGACCTTATTTTACTCTTAAATCTTTCCATACATAATGTGTACCAAAAAAGTAAAATGGTTAAAATTGCTGTTAAACATAACATACACTCCACTGCTTAACATGCCTATGAGTGGCGGACTGCATTGTGTAACTTTGCTACATACGTATCGAATGGCTAAAAAGCCATACACTCTGAGGGAAAGGGTTAAGTTAATATTTTTTTGCCATGCCTTTTCAGTATAGACTGGTTTGCTATTTAAGTGTGCATCAGACTACATATCTGCCAGCCCTCAGAGTTTGGCCTGAATTTCATGCTTTTCTGTTATGATTCACGAATTCCCACTGCATAAAAAAAAAAAAAATGATTTCCCTAACTCTCAATAATTATTATAAATTTTCCCATCAAGGTAGTTTGTTACGTACACCACAGCATTTATATCAGTGCTTGATTGATCAAATAAAAAGTTTACTAGACATAAATCGTGGTCGCTAGATTTTGAGATTGTATGATTTTTTTGCATATAAACGTTTTTCCTATTGTGAGGAAAACTAACTTTAGCCTCCATATGTGCTGAAAATTAGTAACAATTTGTCCCCAAGATTAACCAGCAGACAAGAAACCTGAACTGTTTTGAAAACAAATGTACCATGACCTAATTGAGGAAGTTCAAGACTGCCACAGCATGATGGTTATAACCATAAATTTGTCTGCAGATATGGTAGTACATGTAATTAGTGAAATAATGATCGTTTTATTTGGTGATTTTTGTATATAGCAGTACTGATATCGAAGTGGATTGGAGGTATGTCCTGATAGAAAATTTTTGCTAATTGTGTTCAAAATTCATTAATTTTTATGACAAGTTTCACTATTTGAGTTAGTAATTAAGTGCAGGCAGCTCTGAGACTTATGAGACTGATGCATGGTCTCCTTAAAGAAAACTTTACTTTGGGAATTTGTCAAGTACAATTGCTATCAATAGAAATTAAGGGAACTGAGATACAAAGCCAAATCATCACATACGTTGAAAGTACAAGATCATTAAACAGGTCTATAATTTATAAATGTCTCATGACACTAGCCTTGAACTGTGCTGGTTATTCTGTCTGATCTCTCCTGACATCACTAGATGTACTAATGTGCCTCGTTTTTTTACATGAACAGGTACCCATTGACACCTTTAGTATTTATGTTGGCCCCTGATATCCAATGCCACACATTTGGAATATAAGTATGACATGCTGACAGTTTTTTGAATTTAGGGGCATGGCAAGATGTTATTGAATATTGACTGACATGGGAAAATAAATATGAACTATAGTTATGGTTGATTTCGATTATTATTTAATTTTAACAGATTTACCTCACTTTAGGCAAGATTCTTGAAGAATTGCTAGTGTTGGGAGTCAGTTAAAAAATGATAATGATATCAAAACTGGACGTTGCATCATTTTGTTCTATTTTCAAGTAGATTTTGGTTTGGTGTGTGTATGTGTATGTATGTATATATATATATATATATATATATATATATATATATATATATATATATATAATGTCTTCTGAACAGGTGATGACAACATTTGATGGGAAAAGACGTGGATTTGGATTTGTCAGCTTTGAGGAGCCAGAGTCTGCGGAAAGGGTAAATTTGTGTTGCACAAAGCATCAATGTGATTATATTAGTGTCTGCTCTGGTTTATCTAGCTATCTAATATGCTGTCTGACTTGATTTTGCAAAATCCAAACTGGGTTGTATGGTTTAACACCATTTTTCAGCTCAAGATCGGCTATACATGGCAACCAGTGTAAACTGTGATGGAAAAAGCCTGGAAAGAACCACCAACTCACAAAAAGCTACTGGCAAGCTTTCTTACATGCCCACATTGGCCAAACCTGAGACTCAAACCCATGTAAACGGTTGAGATGCCAGTGGAGTGGTTTCCAAACTTTTTTTTACTGTATAAACAAAGATTCTGTTTACGAACAAAAATTATTAGAATTATTATTAAATAAACCAGATGTTATATGATTTATTAGCATCAGCTCTTTTCCTAGCAATACCCTAATTGATTACAAGATAATATCTTTAAGAAAATAATTTAAAAACTAATCTGAACAATAATATATAATTTAACTGGAAATGGTATTTGCATGTTGCTGATAGCCTCACGTTTGATTAGACTTGTGCTGATTTTGTAAACATCTAGAGGATTAAATAAGTCTGCCTTTAACATCGATGAGCATTGAGGCTTTTCCCCCTGAATAGAATTGTACCATCGTGGACTTAAAATACAAGAGCTTCCAAATCTACACCATTTGACCAAAATAATTGCAGGGATGACCCTTCAAACAATAGGATATATTAAAGAATTTAAATGGTGTAGTAAAATCCTGATGGATACTTGTATGTGCTTGTTACAGATAAGGGTTTCATATTAAATTTTACACAGATTTTCAGGGAGCCATACAAACTTTACAGGAATACCTTGGACACTTAATACATACTTTTCATGTACATCTAAATGTGGCTCCAACAAACATTAATGTGAAAGTGATAATAAGCCTCCTAAAAAGTTTAAATGATGGTACAACAGAATTATAAGAAAGATTGATATTCTTGAGGGAAAGAAGAAAGTGTAGGATGTTTTTTGATCATGTTGATGCAAGTATTGTATCATTGATAATTGCTATTAACATGAAAGTTCAAAGGCTTGCTGTCGCCATGGAAGAAAAGTTGCCATGGAAGAAAAGTCGAAAGGATTGCATCAGATTGAAAAACTTTGGTTTGCACAGTCATGCTGGAAGTATTTAAGGTCTTTGTGTACTTAAACTCTTTAGTTTACTGTTGCTACTTAAGTTTTGAATCACACTCGATCTTTTTTATTTAATGCATGTTTTCCAACTTAATGATAGCAGTATGCAATATTTGGGTACATCTTACTGAAAACTGGTCTAATTTGTGGAATTTAAAACAAACGGCCTTTATGAGAAGGTCCTTTTAGGATTCACAGATCTTTTGTTGCAATCTATATTATACCTCTCTAGTTTCAAATGATCAAACATCATTTTGTAGGTTTTCTTTTTTTTTTTTATTTTCAAAGGCTGTGGAAGAAATGAATGGCAAGGAAGTAAGAGGCAAATTGCTATTTGCTGGTCGTGCCCAAAAGAAGGCTGAGAGACAGGCTGAGCTAAAGGAGAAATTTGAACGCATCAAAATGGAGCGCATCAATCGCTACCAGGGTGTCAATTTGTATGTAAAAAATCTGGATGATGTCATTGATGATGAGCGTCTGCGGAAGGAGTTCTCCCAGTTTGGGACCATAACCAGTGCCAGGGTTTGTGAAGATTATTAATTACATATTGCTTGAAATGAATCTGAATTCGGATTCAGGATCAGTAACCCAGAACTTAATGCTCTCCTTTGTGCAAAACAGTCTCGGCTTGTACAAAGTGTTTTGAAATGCAACATGACAGTCTGGTGCTTTTTAAAGCTAAAAGTGCTACATATAAAATTTACTCTTTGTCCACTTGGATTACACATTTTCCTCGCCACAGGTTGGCATATATGCATTATAGTACTAGGGTCAGACATCGGCATAAGTGGATTGTGATATAACAATGCCATGTTACGCTTATTTGTCCATGTGAATAACCCAGTGCAATTATATATCGAAGTTTGCAGCTTCCAGTGATCAGGGTTCCCGCGGGTCATGGAATCCTGGAAAAGTTTTGGAATTTAGAAAATAAATTTCAAGGGCCTTGAAAAGTTATGGAATTTGTCAAAACCTTGCTAAATTTTTGAAAAGTCATGGAATTTCTGACAATGGAGTTAAAAAATTGATTACTCCAAATTTCAACAAGTACCGATTAAATAAAACACGATAAAATTATGATCGATAAATGGTTTCATTAAATATAACAAGAGTAAGTTCCCCTAACAGTAGTATCACGTGATTTCCGGTGTAGTTCGATTGGAAAATTCAAATGAACAGCCGCGCCGCTTTGAGCACTAACCGCTTGAAGGTCTATCAAGAGGAAGCCAATTTCTTCCCAGAAAGTCTGTTATTTCTTCAATCTAAGGTACAAGGTAAGTACTAATTTGGTTTTATTTATATTTATCTCTTAATTTTGTATAACAATAGTAAGTTCCCTAACAGTATATCTCACGTGCTTTACTTTGTAGTTCCATAGGGAAATTAATGTTGTTTGCTGCACCATTTTGAGCAATTAGCACTTCACGATATATCAAAACGAAGTTAATTTCTTCCGAGAAAGTCACTTATTTTCTCGATCTAATGCACATGGTAAACACTAATTTTGGTTTCATTTATATTTCTCTTTTTTTTTTTCGGGTCTGTCGTAACATCTCCTACGGCATAGTCATTCTTTTATTATGGCAGATGGTACGGTACGACCTGATTATAATTGTTATTGTAAATTTCATATTCTTATTTTGGGCAGTTACTTTACATTCATTTCAGAATATTAAAAAACTATAGTTTTCGTTCGGAAGCGGTTTTTAGATGACCAACCAACCGTACTGAAAAAAATTTAAGAGAACTGTTTTAATATTAGACCTGTCTTGGTCTCCCAATTAAATTCACCCGATTTTCCAAAACCCCAATAAAAAAAAATATTTATAGTAAATAAATACTAGAATAGATCGTGTATTGAAGAAAGAAAAATATAGATCGTGTATTGAAGAAAGAAAAATATTTGAATTCAAAATTAAAAAAAAAATTGCAAGAAGACTTCAGTCAAAATTCTAGTAATATTACAGTGTGGGAAATTTGACATCCATTTTTCAAGAGGGTTGCCATGTTAGGATAAAACATTTTTACTACCATTATAGTTTAACTTTAATCAAACATTTTTCTGTATCTGGTAAACTTTGATGGCATTTTTAGTGTTGCTGTTACTAGGATACTTAATGAATTTTTGTTAAAGTTAAAGAAAAGAATTGTCATTGTCTGAAAATTGTATTTTAATTTCAAATAACCAAGACTACATAATGATTGTATTAACTAAATCTTAGATTCTATGTCTGGCCAAAAGATTATAAAAATAATTACTTGATGAACATTGGACCGTTAGAAAACTCTGAATACATAATAAAATACACAATATCCCATAATGACAGCTAAATCTGAAAATCTTTATTTTTTATTGTTTTAGGTTTAGTCCAACATGCTTGGTATGTGCACATTCAATAACAGATGGCTGACTAACCCAAGCTATGAAAAATGGGTGGAGAAGAATGCTTCAGACCCAAGGACTGCTAAATGCAGAGCTTGTAGCAAAATTATAGATATTGCAAATATGGGAGAAGCTGCCCTCAAAAGTCATTCCACCAGCAAGAAGCATGTGCAGAATTGTAAAACAATGAAATCTGCTCAGAACAACACACTCTGGTTTTATTTCGCCTTTAGCCTCACCATCACCTAAAGGTACGCCAAAGCCTGCCTCAACATTAACGTCATATACATGATGTATTAAAGGCAGAAATTTTGTGGACACTAAGGACAGTGAATACACACAGCTCCTTTAATTCCAATGAGGAAATTTCACAAGTTTTTTCACTGATGTTTCCAGACAGTGCAATTGCAAACAAATTCACTTGCGGTTATGACAAAACAAGTTATATTGCTATTCATGGCCTAGCCCCATACTTTACATCAACCTTAAAAGATAGCATACGCAAGTGTGATGGATATGTCTTGCAGTTCGATGAAACAATTGCGCCAAAAGCAATGTGACATTCATGTCAGATTTTGGGAACAGGGTGCAGAAAGAGTGCAGACAAGATTTTTAACATCTGAGTTTTTGGGACATGCCACTGCAGATGATCTTTTTGGCAAGTTGTGTCCAATCATCCAAAATCTTGGCACCAGGAACCTCTTACAAATTTCAATGGATGGACCTAATGTTAACTGGAAAACCTTTGACATGTTGAATGCAGAGATTAATCGTTTAAATCCTGGAAAGTCGTCGTTGCCAACAGGATCTTGCAGCCTGCATTTAATTCATAATGCTTTCAGGCATGGTTGCACTGCCACAGAGTGGAATCTGGAGGAGACACTAAGCAATCTCTATTACTTCTTTAAAGATTCTCCAGCCATAATAGAGGACTATCAAAAAGCATCTGGTAACAAGGAGCTGCCACCAAAATTCTGTAAGCACAGGTGGCTTGAGAATATCACAGTTGTAGAGAAAGTCATATCCCTCCTTCCATACCTAGCAACATATATTGAGTCGCTTAAAAAGCACCCAAAATTAAAATCATTTGAGAGTCTAAAGGAAGTGGTTAAGTCTCATCTCTTCATTCCTCGAGCAGTTTTTCCTTTCAGTAGCTAGAGAGTTTGAGCCATATTTACAGGAATTTCAAGGAAACACTCCATTGCTGCCTTTCCTTGCCGAAGACATTTTCAAAATGATCAGGGGTCTTATGGAGCGATTTGTAGCTCAAGATCATCTGGACCTTATCACAGAGGCATCAAAGCTCATAAAATTGGATCTAACAAATTGCAAACATCTTAAAGACCCTGCAATGATTGAAATTGGCTTTGTGACAAAGACTGTGATTGCAGACTTAAAAAAATCAGGGAAATTGACAGATAGGGACATTTTGGCATTCCGTATTGATTGCAGGAAATTCCTCCAAGCTGCTGTCACAAAACTGCTGACAAAATCACCAGTGACTTTTGCACTTGTAAGACATATGACATGCTTAAACCCAGAGATGATGATGAAGGATATAAAGACAAGCATTCAGTCATTCCACTCACTGGTCAAAATTCTAGTCAACAATGGAAGAATAGATCCAAACCAATGTGATGCCCTGGCTAAAAACTACAAATCCTTTTTGGAAAATTGTTTGAAATCGGAAGACTCTGTGAAATTTGCTCAGTTCTCCAGACAGAAAGACCGCTTAGATTTTTTCATTCCTTGATGGCAAACAAAAAGGAATATGCTGTCTTGTGGCCAGTTGTAAAACACCTTCTAACTCTGTCTCATGGCCAGGCAGATGTTGAACGAGGATTCTCCATTAACAAAGAAGCCATAAGAGATAACCAAAAGCAGTTGTCTCTCATTTCAAAAAAATCATTATTGATGGTATTCAGAGTGTAGGAGGCATTGAAAATGTAAATATTAGTAAAGAAATGTTAACTTAATGTTTCAAATGCTAGACATGCATACAGACAGTACTTGGATGAGGAAAAGACAAAGAGGGATGAGTGTGAGAGGAGCAGAAAACGAAAAGCAGATCTTGAGCTGGGTGACATCTTAAATAAAAGAATTAGATTAATGGATGACATCCAGCAATTGCTCAAATTAGCAGATGAAAATGCTGAACAAGCCGAAAAGGACAATAACCTAAGCCTGTTAACTGCGTCCAATTCTCTCTGAAAGACTGCAAAAGTGAAACAAGAGTCTCTAAAGGACATTGAAAAGGAGATAGAGCAGAAAAAGTTGGCTTCTCTCTAAATACAAGAAAGCAACTGGAAAGTGACATGTTTTGTTAATATTGTAAATATGAACACATACAAAAACTACATAGAATTGTTTCTTTTTTACTTTTGAATACAAATTACATTGAAAATTGGATTATAACATGAATTACGGCATGAAGTCAATGTGTGCAAACCCAGGTAAATTTAAAATGTACATATTAAAAATATTTATTGTTAACTTATTTGTTATTTTCTTTGAAAGATGTCATTCTTTATATTCATTTTACTTGACAATGCAAGAGAGCGCGGTCCTTGAGTTTTGTTGAATGGCCCTGGAAAAGTTTTGGAAAAGTCATGGAATCTGTTTTGGTTAAGTCTGCAGGAACCCTGAGTGATGGTGCCTTTAAATTTCTCTACCCCAAACCCAAGACTATAGTTTTTAGCAGCCAAATATATTGACAAAAATTGACTGTTAAATTTTGTTGCCAATAAGAACAATATTTAAATTAAATAGATTGATATTGGATGATCTGTACATTTCAGGAGTCCTTTGCATATGATTGGCACTTTTTAATATTGAAGGGACTTTTTGATGTAACACTTGCCATTTTAAGTTTTGTTGAGACATGGGTAAAATTAAATAAGTTTGGCATACATTGTTTTAACAATACTATACAACTATATTTGTGAATTGGCTAAATACTAATTAAAGCAGATAAGCTTCATCAGGTCAGCATGGGCATGTTTATTTAGCACATGTTCCTTCAAAACCATAATGCCATGCATGCCAACCATTACGCTTTTGGCATAATCATTACGCTTTTTTTTTCCACAAAATTACGCTTTACATGTAAAGATATATGGATTACACTAGCTCAATATCCACCTTTAAAAAAAATTGTTTTCTGATGCCACTGTTCCTGTGCATCATCCGTCTTGTGCATGTTAGTAAAGCACCAGCAGAGCATCCCATCATTAAAGGTTTTTTTAAATTTTTACAAATGATGCTGATCAATAATAAAATAGCACATGAATGACTTTGCAAAAAGGACGACAGGGTTTGATAGGATCTAAATTTGATGCGCTTTCAGAAATTTTTAAATCATAACAATCGGTCATCATTTATGGTTGCCATTACTAAGAGATGAGAAAACATTACACTCCATTTATAAGCAGATCTGTCACAAGTATGGTTGCCACTGATTGCAGAAGAAAAACATGCTACTTGGGATATAGTAGGACTTAAGCTACACACTCAATTTGACATGTGATCATAGATAATTCAAAACTAGTCAGAAATAATTTGTCATGTGATACTTTGAACAGTTCTACAGGTAAGCATTTAGACTATGGGTTCTTGCATAAAAGTACCTGCCCCAAACACCCTGGAACAAGCCATATACAGTTGACTTGTTCCTCCTACATTTGGGGAACAGAAATACAGAGTGGTAGTGTATGGCTGATGTGAGTTTCATTTGCCATCTTTACATGCTTACAGAGCACTCTGCAACAATTTATAAAGCTTCTGCGAAGAGATTGCTCAAGTAGATTTTTGTTTCTGAATTTTCAAGGTCAAGTGGAAATAAAACGAAGAAATAAAACCACTGAAAATTGCAGTAAATTATTGGAATTTGCAAGAATTGTCAGTTTGTAAACCTTTTATTGCCAGAAATGTCTTAACATACATGGAATGTATTCCTCTGACCAAAATTTGGATAGCTTTAAGGGTTATGGACAAACCAACTCCAAAGGCCTGTTCAGTGAATATCTTGCATACGAGGGCTTGTACCATGTTAAAATTCTAGTAGACATGGAGAGGTGCTAGGCAATACAAGTTTGTAGGTTATATAGAATGACTGCACACTAATTCTGTTGTAACCCCGAGAAAAGAAAAAAATAGGTTTTAGAATAAGTCATCTGGTGTGAAACATATTGAATACTTTTCACATGCTACAAAATGTTTACCTGGTAAAAGTTAGATCTTTGCCCACAACTTTGTTCAAGAGCTTTAAAAAATGTATTCATGTTCCTTCCAATTAGTATATAATTCGTATACACCAAAAAGAGATCATGGTGTATCAAAATCCGGTCATCCATGTACAGTTTATAGAAAGTGAGGTCTGAATATGTGATTAAAGACAGATTTCTTACAACATAAAAATTCTGGCAGAAAACACTAGTCTGTCTGAGTTCATTTGAGCTACACAACTGCCATTTATAGATGCATCTGGGAATTTCTATCCTTAGGCTAGAGATAATAAGCAAAGCTTGCAGTCTTTTATAGAATTAAGAACTATTCTTCTGTTAAAAAATAGCTGTACTTCATTCCTTTGATTTGCTGATTAAGATCTAAGGGTTTTAATTTGTATCCTGACTGGTTTGCAGCGCATAAGATTCAGCTTTATCCGATTTGCACCTCGAGCCATTTAGCCATTCATGCTACTCTTGGGAAATATATAACAAATTTCACTCCAATATCTGATTAAACAATTTTTTAAACATTTTTGAGATTTATTGTCATTTTTAACTTTGTTAATCTTTGCATCTTTAACCAGTATGTCTTAAAGATGCATTTGAAGGGAAATGGGCATCATTGGGGGTAATATATAGTTCTTTTTTGTCTGGAATTCTGATAAAATGTACAATAGAATTTTGTTGCCAGTATAAATTCTAAACTTGTTTGTTGATGGACAAAAATTTTCTACCCCACAATAGGACATTCTGTGCATTTGACTACATGTAGTGAAAATAAAATGACATGCATTTAGATGATGCTGATGTATTTTGTATTGAAGAATATGATACTCAAGTTTGTTCAAAATGTAAGTTGGCATTTTACAGAACAAGTTCAAATTCATACTTTATAAATTATAGGTCATGACAGAGAATGGAAGAACCAAGGGCTTCGGCTTTGTGTGCTTCAGTTCACCTGAAGAGGCAACTAAGGCTGTGACTGAGATGAATGGTCGCATTGTTGTAGCAAAGCCATTGTATGTAGCTTTAGCTCAGCGCAAAGAGGACCGCAAGGCCCACCTTGCCTCCCAGTACATGCAGCGGATAGCCAGCATGAGGATACAGGTAGTGTATAAAGGCAATTTTTGGCAGGTATTCATTTTTTTACTGTTATCTTTGCAGCCTTTAGTTGCATAATTTAGGGACTGATTTTACATATTGCAACTGAAGATAATTTTATATTTGGTTTAACAATAAAAGTTTGTGGAAACTTTGAAGTCTGATGTATTTGTGTACATATGCATACTACGAACATCAGGTCATAAAAAAAACATACACACCTAAATACAAAATCTGGCTTTTCATAACTTCAACATGTTTAGGTTCCCTGAAAGAGAGTGTGTTTTTTTGTTGAGGTCTGTCCATCTGATGTATATAACATTATGAATTGGGGGTGCGGTCTCCCTTTTATAAAATCTGAGCATATCTGGTAAATCCTGTCTGGAACCGGGCATGGGGCAGAATACATCGTAAGAGTGTTTATTGGATACAGGTTATTCTGTATAGTAAATGAGGTTTACACAGGACCAGGCATTCATACATGCCAACCATTACACTTTTGGCATAATCATTATGCCTTGCTTGTAAATGTACTTATTCCCCTCCAAATAATTCTTTTTTTTTTTATTTATATTAACAACCCACTAATTGCATGTATTCTAGAAAAGACGGCTTCTGAGTAACTATGACATGAAAGTACAAAAAGTACACTTGTCTGTAGACTAGTGGTGACCCTCCTCAGTGTTATGTTCTATCTATAGCAGCTGCCTTATCTCCAAGAAGACCTCTATTTCTATTTATAGCAGTTGTCTGGCTTAAGATATAACAGATAGGTTTCTAATTTTTAATCTTTGCTCACATATTCTTCGTTAAAAATAATGTGACATACAGAACCATTCTGTAGGAATTAGGTGGTAAAAGTCTTCCTATTTCATCTAGTTGATGCATATGTTACAGCAAAAATGTTTCTAAAATGATTTCACAGATGGATTAGAAAGAAAAAGGGAAAAACAATACGGAGATGAATACATGAATAACAATACAGTGCCATTCTAGGGTAGCTTCACCCCTTTGCAGGCTGTGTGGAAAGGATTTTAATATTGGTCATACAGTAAAACAAAAACGCTTTGATAAAGCTTATTTTACTTTCTCCAATACTAAGGTAACTTTTTTTTACATCAGAACTGTATTGTGGAAACAAATTTTATAAATGCATGGGCATTATTTACTGAGCTCTTAATAGAATACTAGCTACAACTAATGGTATAATAACAGCTTTGGTCCATTGTTCAAACAGATGCTTCCCGTCACCAAACTTGTGGAAAATATGCATGTCTTTTGGACGTGTGATTTGAATTATATTATGTTAATATTGATTATGCTTTTTCCTCGCCATGGATTGGCATGTATAGGCATTGGTCTGAATATACAGTACTCTATTACTTAGTGCTGCAGAGTCCTGAACATCCAAATACTCCTTGTTTTCATTTTAGCTGTATAATACTCTAGTGTCTGTTCATTTATTCTAGACACAAGTAGTCTTGCAGTATAGTAATCATCTGAAGATGCACTGTGCTTCCCTTGTTCTATTTGACCTGTTTCTTTAGTTTAATGCATTGTATGCATGTCACAAAAAAGCAAATTGACCAGTTTTTGGTGGACTGTTAAAGTTGCCCTGTAGCTTGATGCAGTATATACAAAATTACTGCCACAAGCCCTGCAGTTTGTCTTGCAGATTTTTATTTGTTGCTTGGTACATATATTTCTCGATAAATTAACACGAATATTTGTGCTCTGTTAATTTTTGGTGAAGGTTATAGTCAATTTTTATTGTCTGGATGCAATGCGTATCTGCATTTATTTGATTGCTTTGATAATTAGAATAGTGTGGTAATATCATAATCCCTGCATAGACAATTCTACTGTCAAAACAGTTGACTGCTTTTATTGACCATGGATACATCTCGTTGATAAGGGACAGATGTGGGTGGATACTTAAGTGACCAAATTGTTCACCAATTAAGTTTTTCGTGGCTCATCTTCATCAGGTGTGGAGAAAACAAACTAAACTTGAGCCCTGATATATAATTTTTTTGGTGTAAAACAAACCATGGAATTCATTGACAAGTGTATTATGATAAGAATTTTACCAAGAGAGATTCCCAACTTGAAAGACTTGACAGATTTATATAAATAATGTGCTTTTCCATCATATAACTGTTATGAGAAATAATAATTTAAAACCACTTTTTTTAGTTGCAATACATAATTGAATCAACTTGGGCCGCAGCTGTTGGTATAAAGGCCTTTTACTATTGGAGAGATGAGTCTGGGTGTTCAAGCGCATGTGCATAAAGCAAAATACTAGATCCTTAAATAGTTTTCATAACTTGAGACAATCAGTAGTATTGGAAGCAGATGGAGCTGAAGGCCTGATACTAACTCCAATAATTTAGCAAACTCTTCTTCCTTTGGCTTGTGCCTCATTTAAATTATAGAAAAGCTCATTGAATAAAATCTTTTATAAAAGATAAAAGCCAGTTGCAGATGTCCTTTTGAAGTTTATTCTTAATGCATTAGTGATTTGTTAAATTTGTCATAACTTATTTTCATTTAGACTCAGCAGATGGGCCAGATGTTCCAAACTGGTGGAACAGGGTACTTTGTACCAACTATGCCACAGGCTGCCCAACGAGGTTTCTTTACGCCACAGACAATGCCGCAGATGAGAGCTGGACCTCGTTGGCCGACGGTTCGACCCAACCAGCCAGCAGCCCAGGGTAAGAGCTTGAGCCAGTTATTTTTGTTTTTTAATCTAAGGGTCCATTGTATTCTGCAAATTGGGGAACGAGAAAGTGTAAAATATCTGGTAGATATGTCAATAATATGTTTTCTTCTCAGGTATCTGAAAATCCCAGGACTGCTGTAAATTGGGTAGGCAGCCGAATCTTGTCTACTCTGATAGCTTGTCAGAGGTGATCTTACATGTAATGTATCAAATTATATAGCCACAAGCACAAGTATTGTGGATGTAGTATTTATTTTTCTGGTATTGTTGTCAGGGTCAGAAAGTATTACATCTTGTACATCACTTGTTTATTGTTATCTTTACTCTGGGTCAGAATATATTATATTAAAATTACTTGTCTTGCCTTAAGCACCATTGTTGGCAATGTTGATAATTTTTGAAACTCATTATATTGTCATGGACTGCAATTAATTGAACATGGGTCTTAAGATTGTATGCTGATATTCTTGGAGTTCTTTTCTTGACTGCCTTAACAAATTGTGCAAAAAGTTTCAAGTTTTGTGTTAAAGATCCTGGAAGGATATTGATTGCATTATCTGATTCAGAGTTGCAACCTGTGAATTGTGACCCACAGTGATCTTCCACGTCCGCTTGAAATAGGCATTCATGCAGCATGTAGCTAATGTAATCGTTATATAGCCTGTTTACAGCATCACTGTTGAAGGTGTTCCCAGACTGCTTTGTGTGGCTTATTGGTTAAGAGTATCCTATGTGGGAGGTCATGAGTTTGACGCCCGGCAGAGTCATACCAAAGACTTGTGGTGTGTGGACTGGTCAGCCTGGTGTCAGGATAATGTGACTGGGTGGGACATCATGCTACGTCTGCGGCATGATGCCACAGTGCTAGTCATCAGTATTAACTGTCACTGCAGACATCATAGCAATATGTATTCAACATTTTTTGAGCTATGTTACCATCCAAATCTCTTTACACACATGCACACACACACTGATGGTGTTTATAACCTGTGACCACACTTGCTAACTGGTATTCATTGATATATAGATGCAATAAACTGATGATGAACAGTGTGAAACTAGTAACTAGCCTGAGCATTTTCGACTCATAATGAGTCTTTGTCAAAGGCAAATACAAACCATATATCAGACAAACAAATAAACAAAAAAACGTGTTTGTAAACCTCTACAAGGCTGTCTCTACATGGGTTAAAACTCTAAATACAACCAGCTTATGTTGCGGATACTGAAAACTATAATTCCCTAAAAGTCTACAAGCCAAAGTGACATCTTTTTTTACTTTTTTGTACATTTATGTAACAGATTATATCCTGGATATTCGATTCTATACCGGTTATTCTTATAGTAAAAATTGAAGGATACTAAGATTTAGAAAAAGTTAAATTCTACTAGTGCAGTTTTCTTTTTCTAGTCTTCTTGGTTTAGACCACTTGGTTTCAATGTTTTAAGGCGGCGTATCCAGTATGGTTCCTTTTCCTTCCTGGTTTTGGAACTCCAGCTGTGGTTGTTACCAATAGCAATAAGTGTTATATCACTGAAAGTGGCCAGGGGAGGAGAAGTGTTCTGCGAATGGGCTTCTGTACAGCTTTTTTTTCATCTAATCAGATCTATGAACGTTTATCCTTTTGTGTAGCTTTTCAGTTTCTCTGACGTACTGAAGGCCACAGAACTTACATGTGATGAGATCAATCACATTCTGTTTTGCACATTTTGTTTGGACCATGTATGGTTAGTTTTTCTTTAGTCACTGTGCTAGTGAATGTCCTGGTCTCTATCATATACATCTTTTATCGACACACGGTCCAGATTGACTAGGTTGGTTTTGACTAGCGATTGGCGTTAGCTTTGCCCTGACTAGGATGTTCTTTAGGTTTTTTTGGTCTCCGGTAAGTTACTACAAGTTTGTTCGGAAGTATTGAGTTTAGTATGTCCTACCTACAAATCATGGAACTGCAATGGGTACTAAAATGGCCCCTTCATATGCTAACATTATGGGAAAACTTGAGGGTTAGCTCTTAGCATCGGTTGAGCGTACACCATACCAGTGGGTACGCTTTATCGGTGATATAGAAATGAAGTGGCAGTATGGAAGAGAAAGTCTGGATGACTTCATATCAAAAGCAAACAACTTCAGTCCTTCAATAAAATTCACGACAGAAATTTCCAACTGAAACCATGTTTTCCTGGACACAACAGTCAGACTGGTGGAAAACAAATTACACACAGACATCTACTCGAAACCAACCCACAAGCACCAGTATCTCCTCTCAACCAGCTTTCATCCAAAACACTGCATTAGGAACATTCTATATAACCGGGCACTGAGGATACACAATGAAAGATTCCTAGAAAGGTCTGAAGAGCTGGCTAAGCATTTAATTTACTGAGGCTACCACAAAGACCTGATTGCGGAGGCAATCCAAAGGGCCAAACAAACAAACCATGATGAACTACTCAGAAATGGACAGAAAAAAAAGGCTGATAGGATGCCATTTATTCTGACCTATCACACAGACAACTCCAAAGTAGATAAAATCATCGCAAAACACTGGCCCACCATGCAATCGTCGGACATACTAAAACTAATACTTCCGAACAAACCTATAGTAGCTTACCGAAGACCAAAAAACCTAAAGGACATCCTAGTCAGGGCAAAGATAAGGCCAATCGCTAGTCAATCAATATAAGAGGAGTATAAGAGTATATATATCTTTAATTATTATTAATTATGGATAATATAAACAGGCAACAAATCAGTCTATAGTTTTGAAGATAAAGATTAGAGACGATACATTAATGGTGCAACTTGTGAAAGTTATATAACTGGAAATGTACATTTTTCATACATTATCCTGTAATTATTTGCATATAATATATAGATTGAACTAGTGTCAAAAAGGAAAGCAGAAGATTCAGAATTTCCTCCAGCTAAGGAATTAACCTGGAAGGACAAATATGCTGTAGCGTTCAGATTATTTAAACCATGTAAATGTGAAAATTTTTATTGTTGCGATTGTGTAATTTTTTTATCAATTGTGTGTGGAGGTGCCGAGTCACCCATGACTAAGTATTGTATGCCAAACATTGAAAACATCAGCTTGTTGCTTGATCTTCAACAGCCCATTATAACCTTCCTATGTTCATAAATGTCCGAGGGAAACTCAATGTAATTCATTCGAGGTCGATGTACTTTATTTCTTATAGAAATGACCTTTCAGTTGCTGTTGATTTCATTTCACACTTTTTGGGATAATTAAGTTGCACAGAAAACAGTTTAGTAAAAAAATTGTACACAATTCAGATCATCATATAAAGATGTTACATTGGAATTTTTTTAAATGAGGCGTGGAAATGACTCCTGTAAACAGCCCATGTCTCAAGTTGGTGTTGCACTCTTGCACCACTGAATGGGCACTCAAAACAGCGTGCCTGTTTAGAAAATGCATCTTTGACCTTAAATAATTAAGTTCTAGATGTTGTAAATAGTTGCATATGTAGTACAGTTAAAACAATATTTGTTTCTGATTTTTATCACAAGTCAATATTATTGTGCAGTTGGGTAACAAGTGGATTTATTTCAATGTGATGTAATTATGAGATTATTTCAAGCTCACAGTGTGGTATTGATTTAATGAAAGAACTTTGGGATTTGAGGCAGTAGTTGTAGGTGGGACAAGGTTAAATGTTGACTCAAAAGCAGAAAACACCTGAGAATGAAAGGTAAGCTTTATGTTTAAGTTGTTTTTGTTTCCTTATCAAGATAAGAATGTAAAATATTTTGCCTTTGTCTCCATAGCAAGTGGATTCCAGAACATGCCATCTGGAGCACAAGTAAGACCAGCACGCCCAGCAGGAACAGCACAGACCAACATGCGTCCCAATGTCAATGTGCGTGCAATTACTGGGCAGAACACCGCTCAACCTCGAGCTGCTATGCCAGTTACACAGAGTAATGTGCAAGGACGTCCTGCTCCTGCCAGTGTGCCTCCCCAACAACGCCCACCATACAAGCAATCACAGCAGCCGCCAATGCGCAATGTACAACAGGTAAGGCAAATCTGAATTCTTTGTGCTTTTTAGTTTTTTGCTAGGCATGCGGGAAGAACTGATGGAGAGATGCTAAACATTTAAGGCAGGGAATTCGTGTATTGCAAAAGAGAGTGTAAAGGTTCAATCCAAGTTTTGTGAAGACATTACTGATTAGAGGGTTTTTTTTATTTTCATTCTAGTATCCATTGTTCAGGGTTCCTGCAGGTCATGGAATCCTGGAAAAGTTTTGGAATTTAAAATAAATTTCAAGGGCCTTGAAAAGCTATGGAATTTGTCAAAACCTTGCAAAGTTTTGGAAAAGTCATGGAATTTGTGACAATGGAGTTGAAGAAATTAATACAAATTTGATAGAACACTGTGAACCGATTAAATAAAATGGTAAAATTACAATCGATAAATAGTTTCAATTCATATAACAAGAGTAAGCTCCCATATTGGAAGTATCACATAATTTTTAGTTCACTAAATAAAAGAAAGCAACTGGAAAGTAAGAAAGCAACTGGAAAGTAATGTTTTGTTAATATTGTAAATGGGAACACATACAAAGATTACAGTGATCATTGGATTATAACATTAATTACATCATAGTCAAACCCAGGTAAATTTAAAATGTATATATTAAAATTATTTGTTATTTTATTGAAAGATTTCATTCTTTATGTTCATTTACTTGACAATGCAAGATGGCGCGGTCCTTGAATTTTATGAAATGGCCCTGGAAAAGTCATGGAATTTTTTTTTGTTAAGTTTGCTGGAACGCTGATCGTTTGTCCTCAAAGTTTGAAATGGTATCTGCCTGCATTTCATACAGCTCAATTGTTTTTGCTTTATAAATTGAAAATTATTTGGAATTGGAGGTGAAAATTGATGACCTCATACAGTAACATTAGAGTCTGGCATGAATCTTGTTGGTCTCTTTTTTTTTTTCCGAGGTCAAGGTTACATCTCGATTTTTAAATTTTCTGTTTCTGTCTGCTCATAACTTGGAAAATATCTGACATGAACATGGCAATGAAGTAAAGAAAGATAACATTCTAAATGAAAGAACTGAAAGATTTGTCAAAGGATGTTGATGGACACCTTAAGATGAATAATCTTAAAAAATGTTCAAGGGCATTAACTTCTGCCAAAACCAATAATATTCTTGCATTCTGTTGTAATGCAAGATATTGAATGTTATATAGATTACAATCATAACACCAAATCAAATTAAGGTCAGACTTCAAGATCATTAATAGTCAATTGCAAGTGCATCATAAATATTGGAATATTTTTTGCAATTTATATTTCCTAATATTTCATTTCAATTCCAGCCGATAGTTTTCATTTCACTGGTCATTTTTGAAGTGTTCTGCAAAGGGGAATATTGATCTTAAAACTAGATTTAAAATCCTTTAAACCTGTAATTTTCGTAATCTAAGGATCACCTGATCATGCACTTTCTGTCATTCATCAAAAGTTGCTACTTTCTAAGTTTATAAAAGAAATGGCTTCACTGATACTAAAATTGAAACGGAGCATAATTAGTTTTTAGTTACATCAATCTTCCAATTAGTATTGCTGCTGTTGCTTAAAATGAAAAGTTATTGAAATGTCTTTTTCAAAACAGCTGAATTGAAATTGACACATTTGAAGAAAACATTGTAATGATAATTGTCTCAATAAAATTTGGTTATCATTATTAAAAAAATGTGAATACAAAATTACAATTAAATGGAGAGTTTTAACACAGCTCCTCATAAAAATGCTTCAAATAATTTGACCCAATTTTACACACCAATATATACCAATGGATCAAAAGATGAGGAAAAGGCTGCTGCAGCCTTTGTAAGTGGAAAACACACAACCAAAGTTCACTTGCCAAATGGTACGTCAATTTTTTCAGCCGAAATTAGAGCAATAGACCATGCTTTGCAATACATTGCAAGCAAGCGTATTTGAAATAGCACAATATTCTCCGACTCTCAGTACGTCAGTCACTACATAACAGAAAACTGGAGAATCCATTATTAGCAAATATTCTCCTAAAGCATACTGAGCTGAGTACCTCCCACAATATAGTATACTGTTGGTTACCCAGCCATGTAGGAATTAAAGGTAATGATAAAGCAGACCGTGCTGCTAAAATGGCCCTATTACTAGAACCAACTGATTTTAAACATTGTATCAAAGACTGTTTACGTCAGAAATGGCAGGCATCATGGAATGATACCGTGAATAATAAACTACATGCCATCAAGCCAACCTTAGGCGAATGGACCCCTTCCTACAGATCCGTACGTAGAGAGGCGGTAGTCATTGCAAGAATTCGAATCGGTCATACTCGCTTAACACACTTCTTCATATTAAAAGAAGACCCACCAGAGTGCATAGCTTGTAATGAACTATTAACCGTTAAGCACTTTATGCTGGAATGCTTGGATCTTGAACCTACGCGTAATCATTACTACGTTGTGCAAGACATGAGGGAGCTTTTTGATACAGTTAACATTACCAACATTATAGACATCCTTAAGGAAGCAAACATTTATTATAAGTTATTGCTTATATTTTATCACCTTGTTCACTTCTGTGTTATATTTATGCAGTCGATAGATTTTAATTGCCAATCATATGTTTTCGTTATTATACATTTGCATTCCACGTTGATCAGGAAACTTTTAATTATTTACCATCATTACCATTTTTATCGCATTACCATTAACTGTTTGGTCTCCAATCGCTGGTCGATAAAATTATTTTACCAGTTTTAAACATAAAATGATATAACATTATGTTTGGCGCTAAATAGCCTCAGAGTGCTGGTGCGCTGTGAAAATATAAATCAATCAATCAACTCACTAATTCTATACTAAAAAACTAGTTTTCACAAATAGAATTGTATAATGCATTCTATAGCATGAAGGACTTAATACAAATGATGCAATTCTACTTTTCATTGTAGCTGTGGTTACTAAATAAAGACTGGGAACAAATCCAGGCTTTGAAAGCATTTGATATTTAAAAGTTTTCATTCATTTGGCAGAATTGTATACCATTAATAAAACCAGACCATGTTTGCACAACAATGTTCTAAATAGATTTTGGCCCTTATTGAGATCAAGTGTTTTGGTATATGGTTGTTCTTTGTTAGACAAAAAATGCTAATGAGTGATGACATATGCCTAAAGAAAAGATAGAGAAACCCAGAAAACAGCCGGTTTTTTTTAGTTGATAACACAAGAATTTCATAAGGAGGTTTTTGACTGTTAATCAGGTGTCAGCAAAGAGAAAGTGTCCACTGGAGCCTCTTGTCATTTTTCATCTGCCCATGCTTTTTTTTTTATTCAATCATTCAATGTTCTTTATCTTGTTAATTCTTTGTTAGGCTCAGCAACAACAGGCCCCACCTCAGGCTGTGGTTATCCAAGGTCAGGAGCCTTTGACCTCCCACATGCTGGCTTCTGCTCCTCCCCAGGAGCAAAAACAGATGCTGGGTGAGCGTCTCTTCCCACTGATCCAGCGCATGTACCCAGACTTAGCTGGAAAGATAACTGGAATGTTGTTGGAAATAGACAACTCTGAGCTGCTGCACATGCTAGAGTCTTCAGAGTCTTTGAAAGCAAAGGTAAGTCGTAGATCCAACTTTTCTGTTACATTTGATGTATTATTTGTACAATAAAAGAAAGAATATTTACACCTATGTTTGTTTCTGCCCAAGGTCATTTAGAATTGATTTGTACAGTATGGACTAGTGGAATGAAATTCCAACTTCTTTCATTGAAATCTGGATACTTGACCATGTTTGATTTGGCTAGGGAACCAAACTTGTGGCTCCTACCATTTTATGAAAATATTGGGTAACTACTAGCAAGGTAAAATGTCCTGAATGTAAGGACCAAACATGGAATTGAACCTGACCATAAATTAATATGAAAGAGTAAATTAAGTTGTACCTAATAGCTTCTTAAACTCGCAGTAAGGAAATGTTCCATTACATTAATTCAAAAAGGCACAACACTGTCCATTTTTAATATACATTACACTGTTTAAGTACTTGCAGTGATACATAAATGGTCTATGAAATTTCGGAGTTTGGAGACCTTTCGAGCTAAGTGTTAACTTTACTTTCCTTCTGCACTTTTATGAAAATTGTTGCTTTAACAATAAAATTCATCCTTCCAGTTCGGGTGGCCAAGTGGTCTAAAGTGCTGTCCGTTACAGATCACTGCCATCTCAACTCGGTCAGTGAGGGTTCAAGTCTAGAATTCAGCAACTTTGGATATGTGAGAAAGCTTGCCAGTAGCTTCTCGTGAGTAGGTGGTTCTTTCCGGTGCTTTCCCGGTTTCTTCCTCCACCAATAATACTGGCGGCCATGAATAGCCTATCATGTGCTGAAAAATGGCGTTAAGCCCCACAACATCCTTCCAGTTGTATCACATTTGTCAGCAAGCTCGGTAGAACTTGAAATGAGATTTTTAAGGTCTTTCCCTCTTGATGTTATTTCTTAAAGAACTTTGCTACTCCTACCTTCCTTTTCTTGCTGCACTATTCCTTTTCTTGTCACTCTTTCTTGGGTGTGTCAAGACTTTCTTTCTTTGGCAGATTTTATTAATTCCTGAGCAATCAGCACTTTTGAAACCTCAAGTTTGTAACAGTTTACTCTTTTATAAGCTTTCTTGTAATTAAGAGTATCTTCATCCTGATTTTCATCTTTGTTGTCAGAAAAAAAAACATTTCTCTTAATTTTTACTGCAAGGAAAAATGATGCAAGTGCTTTATTTGTTATAAACTTGAGTTCTTGGTATGGTGTTGGAAATTTCACTTTAAAATGCACAGTCAAAATAATGGTCACTTGATTTGTTAATATTCTCCTCCTGTTAATATTTACATACATAATGGTAAAAGTAGAAGAAAAAATGTACTTATTGCAAACTTCCAAGTGAATTATTGGGAGCCATTGGATGCCTCTGTGCTTTTCACCTTGTGCATATTTCCACAGCTGATATTACCAGTTTTAAAGTTAGGATCTTAAAAGGTTTCCTTTTTTGAAGCAAGAACTATTTCTGGCCTTACTGATGTATAATAAAAAGTTGGAATTAACAATTTGTAAGGACGGGTACAATTAATACCAAGTACCTAGGACACTGTAAACTGCATAATTTGGTATGAAAAAATGTGCATGGGCAAGCTTTTTTTTTTATTTTATATGCTGTCCGTCAAAGTGATACATTTTCAGGATCAAGTTGATGATAAACCTATTAAAAGGTTTTCATGGTACAGAAGAAAATAAAGGAATATTGAGATTATTGGGGAAAAGAGCAGGAAAGGTAATAATTAGCATTGATAATCTTTGCATTTTCTTGCTTCATGGAATCTGTTTCATTTTTCATATAACATTTTACCTTTACAGGTTGATGAAGCCGTGGCTGTACTACAGGCTCACCAGGCCAAGGAGGCTGCCACCCAACAAGCAGCTGTAAAGGGCCGTCCAGACCAAATGTAAAACACTGCAGTGATGAAATTAACCAATTGGGCTTATTATTTCTTTACCATTGATCCTAAAGAAAAATTGATATTTTGGGTTTTTTTGCCTTCAGATCCTTAGAGTCCAAAATTGACTTAAAAAATGTTGTTGAAAAGATATCTTTGGATTCCAAATTTGACTAGTTGCTGGTTAGTAAGTCATTGGAAACTCTCACACCAGTTATGAAATGAATGAAAATACCCCACCCCCTCCATAAAATTTCTTGTGTAATTTGGAGATGTACTAAAAGTACCTCTAGTAGGTTGTGTGTACATTTCTGTGTAAATGCACAATGACCAAAAAAATCAAGCAGTATTCTGTGGTCAGAAAATTCTTACTTTAAACATTACCCCTGATATTGAAAGTATGAGGAAAGAATTAAAAATCACAAAAAAATAGCAAAACATTAAAAAATTGTAACTTTTTTTTTACTTTTCATTTAGCACTTACTGTTTATTATTTATGATTGTTTAGAAGTGTCTGAAGGCTGTTTGAAGAAAGAAAATTGAGAAGAGGGATAATTCACTTGTGTTAGTTAAGCTTAAAATTACATTTGTATATGACGGGGTTCTGTTTAATGCAAGTTTATTCTCAGCCGTTCCCTTTAACCTTTATTTGAAATAAAAGTTTAAATAAAATTGTGCTTTTGTCTTTTTTTTTCCTGTTTCTTGTTGACTATATAAAGGTCAAGTTTGTCAATAACCTTTGTGTTCTTTGGTTCATGGTTTAAAAAAAGCTCATAACCAAAAGTAAGTAACATAATTTCATAAATGCACAATGTCCTTTGGTCCAGTGTAAAAAAGTTCCGACTTCATATAAGCAACATAGTTTAATAAATACATGGAAACAGTGAAAAGAAATGGACAGGAAACAGTTGTGTACCAAAACATGTACCATTGTAAAATTGCATTATTGTTCAAAAGCCATCGAATTGGAGAAATGATATAAGATTTGACCCGTCTTGATACAGATGTTCTACCTTTGAGTAGCCATCAAGTCTAAAGCTTTTGTTTAGCTATGAAGCACAGAAAAGAGGCCATTTAATTGGGGTGTTGAGGCAAAAGCACGTTTTGAAATGGTGTTTTTTGCTCTTACTAATGTAAAGGACACTGATATTCATTTTCTTACTTTAAATAATTTGCTATACTGTAACATCTTGTAATTCCAAAGAAGACACAATTGGCTCCTTATAAGACAGAGAAAATGTGGCATTTCATAGAACGTATTCAAGCTACCAGAAAATGACATTAAAGAGAGGACAGGGTTCCTGCAGGTCGTGGAATCCTGGAAAAGTTTTGGAATTTAAAAAGTTAATTTCAAGGGCCTTGAAAAGTTATGGAATTCGTCAAAACCTTGCAAAGTTTTGGAATTTGTGACAGTAAAGTTAAAGAAATTGATTACTTCAAATTTTATAGAGCAACAATAACCAATTAAATAAAATGATGAAATTACAATCGATAAATGGTTTAAATTCATATAACAAGAGTAAGTTCCCTTAATGGTTCACTAAATAAAAAAAAAGCAACTGGAAAGTAATGTTTTGTTAATATTGTAAATAGGAACACATACAAAGACTACATAGAATTATCTTTTTTTCTTTTGAATACAAATTAACATTGGATTATGACATGAATTTGAAGATGTCATTTTTTATGTTCATTTACTTGACAATGCAAGATAGCGCGGTCCTCGAGTTTTATGAAATGGCCCTGGAAAAGTCATGGAATTTGTTTTTGTTAAGTCTGCAGGAACCCTGAGAGGAATAATTCTTATGATAGGGAAAAGTGTAATTGAACATTTCAGACATGGACAGAAGACCTGGGAAGAGAACGTGTGGTATAACTGGTGCGAAATTAGCAAAAAACTGAGAAAACATCCGGTTTTGTTGCAGGTTGTTCTAACTTTAAAACTAAATCGGTAAATGCGCATGAAAGGTTGGGCAACACAAAAATAAGAAAAAACTATGCAGATACCACCAGAGGAATCGACCGCCGGTAAGATCTTGGGAAGATTTGATAAAATGTGTTAAACCATAGGTGATTCATGCTGAGAAAAAATACCCAATAATCTGAAGGAAAGCAGCCATAAAGTGACAAAAATAGATTACCCTTCATGTCCTATGTCCTTTAACATAGGACACTCTTTCATAATATATAAAAGACAATCTCAGTAATTTTCAAATACTTCGTTTTACCCATGACTCGAGATTTCCTTTTGCTATTTCGGTCGTTAAAGGCATATGGCCATAATATATGGCTTATTTTACTTCTGAGATATTTTACTATTCATCAAGCTATAATTGACTTTTCTGTGTTGCATCAAACTGAAGTTACAGATTCCGAAACGTGCATATTTCGCCTGCCGGGACAATGTTGCTCTCTGGTGACAACCAGTGAAAGTGGCTATGGTAAAGAACCGAAGACCCTTCAATGATTTTGCATGGATGTGTTTCCTGGACGAGATGAATGGATTTGATGTTGGAGACACAGGATTTATAAAGAGGTTGTTAAATTTACTCACTACATCACTGGAAGTGAAAGGCAGAAACCTGTTTTGGTGGAGTATTTCCGGTCAGTTCTTGTCGGTGCAAGTGTGGATGCTGATGTAGTGGAATTGGAATGGGTCATATTAAAGAGTTTAGTCTACTGCAAGGAGGTGTATATTCAGATATTTATTTTAAAAAATACAGGAAAACATCATTGACTCCAGATTTGTTAAAATTCTTTTTTTTAGCATAGTATCTTGATTTTAAACGGTAACCATGTAAGAAAAGCTTTCAAAAGAATTAATAGCAACATTTAAGTATTGACATATTTTTCTTGAGGTACATTTATTTAGATTATAATTTTCTTAATATATTATTATCTTGCAAAGACATCTATGCTTTAACTAGGTCCACAGTTGTAAAATGATGTGCTGCTGGCTGAAAGAATATTATGGCATTGATTGACCTTATCCTAACAATCCCAGCCTACTCTGCTGATGCTGAGAATGGTTTCTCAGAGATACAAATGGTGAGGAGTGAATGGAGATGATGTTTGTGACCTTGAGTTCTCTCGGACCTACTCTTTATAGTGTTCCTTACAAATGATCCATCACCAGCAGTACAATTGTGGAATGTTTCAGGGAGATAGGTAATGGAGAACTGAACAAACCGCATATGGACCCAGGGTGCAGGTGGAGAATGAGAAAGGACATGTGGATCCTTTTCTGGAATTGGATCAAGATATTCTTGAGAAACAAGAAATGTGAATTGACTGACTGATGATTTGAAGCGAGATTTGATTTATAATTCTGTAATTATACGTTTGATATGATATTGCTATTTATGAATAATATTGATGTTAATCTCAATATAAGTGTGATATTGTTTTTGGACAGGACTAGTAAAGATTTGGCAGGACTAGTAAATTTCTCAGCATACTAGTCCTTCTGGCTACAAAGAAATTTGTGTTAAATTCGAGCCCTGCCAGGTTATAATGGTGGGACAGATGTTGATACCATTATTAGTACTATAAAATGACTCCAAAATTGGCTCCTATTTTTTGAACTTGAAGCTAACAAATTTCTGCCCAAGACCTAGCTGTCTAGGTCATGTCCAGCCAAATCATTTCAGATGAATATTGTTAAAAATATTGTATTATTGTTAAATCTACGTTACAAATCGTAATTGTATCACATCAACTTGAACCCACAACTCCTTCAGATGAATGCATGGTTGTATGGATGAGAAACGTACAAGTCGCAAACATCAAAACAGTCGTGATGAATAATGCTCCTGTAAACACCCCCCCCCGCAACAGAACAATTTATTAGCCAGAATCCCACAAGCCCTGCCCCACCCCTTAAGATAAAAATCGAGGTATTATAAAATTTACATAACATTTTTGTCAGCATATCAAACAATGTTATGCTGAAAGACTGGAACATGAAACTTTCTATAATTCTATAATGTTGGCAATAAATTTTACAGTTTGAAAAGGGATGGAACAAGAGAGGTTGATGGAGGTTAAAACATTTGCTTTTTGTTTAATATGAAAGAAAGCGAATTTGCTTTTTCCTTTTTTTAAATTTCATTACGAATAGATGAAGGAAAAAGTTTGCTACATATTTCTTTCACTTATGCAATGGAGTAGTATAGAAGAGTGCCGTTTATAAAACAGTATGGAAAATAAGACTACATTGGTTTTGAGCGATAAAAATGGGGAAAAAAGTTAAAATCAATATAACTCAACTCTTTTAATTTCAATCCATATTGATTCTGAGATTAAAAACGATCTTATAATTTAAAAAATCTCCCAGGAAAGTCTGTATAAGTGGAAAAAAAAACCTTAAGGTATCCTAATATAAAAAAGAAAAAAAGTATCATAAAGCATTTTATATTGATTTTGAGCGATAAAAATTGGTATCAGAACAAATATAAAATCATCTTTTTATCTTATTTTATATTGATTCTGAGCGACTAAATAAATATTGAAATCGAGCATCAAAAAATACTGAATTAAAAAAAAAATGATAAAATTGAAACGTAATTGTGGATTAATATATAATAATGGAAACTAATAATAAAATTAAAGGTAGAAAGTCTATAAAAGTTGTAGCGTTTAATCTTATAGAGCGGAAAATAATAAAATTTAATACGATAAACTTGCATCAATTAAATTGCAGATAAATCAGAAACGAATTGGTCAAGATAAACTTATATACCAGAGAGATGGATCATTGTGGATTAGTTATAAGATAAAAAATGTAGATGACCAAAAAATCTTAGACAGTTGGATAAGCGATCCTAACAAAAATGTGTACCAGTATGTTTATGATAATCTTAATCCGTTAAACAAGCAAATTATAGATAGCAGAAAGTTTGACAAGAAAAGCGCTATATATAGCGGTATAAGGGTATAAAACGGAAAAAATATTTTTATTAAATCACACATGCAGAGTTGTTTACGATCTTACTACAATAGATGCCGCAATAAAAGCTTTAAATGTTAATAATAATATTGTAGAATCTGGCGTTGTAATTTGTAGATACGATCATACAATATGGTCATGTTATAAGGTAAATAATAATGATGATAAGAAACGGTTAAGCGAATGGCAGACATCCAATTGTTTATAATTATATTTATCAGAAACTGGATAAAATGATACAAGAAGATATAGAAGAAAAAATAATAACTGAATTTGACTGTTGACTAAATGATGAAAACGCATAAGTATTATTTATAATGTCCTAACGCGAGTGTATTAATACCATCGCAACAATAACGTTTGTCATCCAAATTAGTTAACGCGTACTTTCTCGATTTATCGGTTTTTACTTTATAGGATCTCATCGAATACATTGTAGCGAAGTGTTTCGACGAAGTTCTAAGGATATTGACATAATCGCTATGATTTATATCTTTTTTAACGACAGATTTTTTAACTCCATTTAGCTTTTTGGTTTCTTTATTATCAGCGGACTTAACCGAATACATCTTGCTACGTAGGCCAACAAACTCAAGAACTGGGCGGAAACAAAATACATCTTTCATTTTTCCTTTGACTTTCTTATTAATCGGATTGTGAAATGGAGAATCTTGACTAACATCGGACAGATCGAATTCATGTTTATTGTCATAAATATCTTGATACGCGTCCTCAGCGAATACATGATAGACGAGCGAATCAGTATCGGTAAAGAGCAGTTGAGACTTAGGCCAAACTCGCTTAACAAAACCATAATGAAAATCGTACATCAACCACTTTGATATTTTCAATACACTAGCGCCAACAAATACTGGTTTGCCAAGCTTTAGATTAGTTTTATATTTTGTGACTAAACTTAGATTTTCATTAATATACATCGACCCAGCGAAAGAATCAGAAGCTACCAATTTACTAAAACGCTCTTTATTATTAACTATTTCAATATCCTCGCGCTTGCGTATATTTTCCATAGTCTTTCCAAATACTGAGTTGTTCATAAGCTTAAAGAAATCTTTCTCGAAATCTGTTGTAGCTGCGGTTCTCATATCGTTGTTAAACTTGATAAACGGCAACATCCATTTCGATTGTCTTACGTGAAGTATCTTATGAATTTTAACTAAAACTAAACCGTTATCTAATACTTGCTTTAGATTTCTGTAATGGCAAATATAATTACGTTTATTAAGTAAATTTGGTACCAACTTAGGTATAGTACATGGAGCGCCAGTACGATTGGCCAGCTGTTCTTTAGACCACATTGAATCATCCACGATCATCTTTTCCGGCAGAAACGGATAATCATTATGCGCGTCATGAAGTGATTCTGGATAATCAACATCAACTTCCAGATAATAAGTGTGGTTTGATTCGCTTAAATCCGCTGATAGGTTTTTAGAATCAACTCGAAACTCACGCTCGTCAACCCAGCGTTCTATTGCATAAGGCATTGCTTGAGACATTGCCCAACTCTATAGAGCGTTCTTATCAAGATAAATAATGTAGCTAGATTCAACATCGGGATTATAATCAGATAAATACTTAATGTTAGCACGGGCGTATTTATGTGATATAACTGAAATACCGCCACGAATTGCTTTTTCGAAGAATAAATACATATCAATGTTACCATCAGTTACCAGCTCTACGACAGACTTTGATATTTTATATAATTCATCCCACGACAAACCGGGACTAGAGAAATAATGAGCGGGATCGAGTTTGTATTTATTTAAAGATGTAATTCTAAAACTTTGAAATATGTCATCGAGAAGCAATACATCTTGTATTAGATAGACGTCCATGTAATCGCCGAGAGTTTTGAAGTCGAATACTCTCCAAATATTTTGAGCGTGGTTATACTCGGAATCTGCGATATTTTCACCTGTCAAATAGAACCGAAGCTACAACAGATTTCGAGAAAGATTTCTTTAAGCTTATGAACAACTCAATATTTGGAAAGACTATGGAAAATATACGCAAGCGCGAGGATATTTAAATAGTTAATAATAAAGAGCGTTTTAGTAAATTGGTAGCTTCTCATTCTTTTGCTGGGTCGATGTATATTAGTGAAAATCTAAGTTTAGTCAAAAAATATAAAACTAATTTAACGCTTAACAAACCAGTATTTGTTGGCGCTAGTGTATTGGAAATATCAAAGTGGTTGATGTGCGATTTTCATTATGGTTTTGTTAAGCGAGTTTGGCCTAAGTCTCAACTGCTCTTTACCGATACTGATTCGCTCGTCTATCATGTATTTGCTGAAGATGCATACCAAGATATTTATACCAATAAAGATGAGTTTGATCTGTCTGATGTTAGTAAAGATTCTCCGTTTCACAATCCGATTAATAAGAAAGTCATGGGAAAAATGAAAGATGTATTTTGTTTCCGCCCAGTTCTTGAGTTTGTTGGCCTACGTAGCAAAATGTATTCGGTTAAGTCCGCTGATAATAAAGAAACCAAAAAGCTAAAATTAGTTTAAAAAATCTGCCGTTAAAAAGATATAAATCATAGCGATTATGTCAATATCCTTAGAACTTTGTCGAAACATTTCGCTACAATGTATTCGATGAGATCCTATAAACATAAAGTAAAAACCGATAAATCGAGAAAGCACTCGTTAACTAATTTTGATGACAAACGTTATTGTTGCGATGGTATTAATACACTCGCGTTAGGACATTATAAATAATGCTTATGCGTTTTCATCATTTAGTCAACAGTCAAATTCAGTTATTATTTTTTCTTCTATATCTTGTATCATTTTATCCAGTTTCTGATAAATATAATTATAAACAATTGGATTAGTCTGCCGTTTCTTATCATCATTATTATTTACCTTATAACATGACCATATTGTATGATCGCATCTACAAATTACAACGCCAGATTCTACAACATTATTATTAACGTTTAAAGCTTTTATTGCGGCATCTATTGTAGTAAGATCGTAAACAACTCTGCATGTGTGATTTAATAAAAATATTTTTTTCCGTTTAATACCCTTATACCGCTATATATAGCTCTTTTCTTGTCAAACTTTCTGCTATCTATAATTTGCTTGTTTATCGGATTAAGATTATCATAAACATACTGGTACACATTTTTGTTAGGATCGCTTATCCAACTGTCTAAGATTTTTTGGTCTTCTACATTTTTTATCTTATAACTAATCCACAATGATCCATCCCTCTGGTATATAAATTTATCTTGACCAATTCGTTTTTGATTTATCTGCAATTTAATTGATGCAAGTTGTATCGAATTAAATTTTATCATTTTCCGCTCTATAAGTTTAAACGCTACAACTTTTATAGACTTTCTACCTTTAATTTTATTATTAGTTTCCATTATTATAACTTAATCCACAATTACCTTTCAATTTTATCATTTTTTTTTAATTCAGTATTTTTTGATGCTCAATTTCAATATTTATTCAGACGCTCAGAATCTATATAAAATAAGATAAAATGCTGATTTTATATTTGTTTTGATACCAATTGTTTATCGCTCAAAATCAATATAAAATGCTTTATGATATTTTTTTTCTATTTTATATTAGGATACATTAAGGTTTTTACACTTATACAGACTTTCCTGGGAGATTTTTTAAATTATAAGATCGTTTTTAATCTCAGAATCAATATGGATTGAAATTAAAAGAGTTGAGTTATATTGATTTTAACACTTTTTTTCCCATTTTTATCGCTCAAAACCATATAGTCTTATTTTCCATACTGTTTTATAAACGGCATTCTTCTATACTACTAATGGTTTTAAATTTTAAGTTCACATCACTCTAGTATATTACATCTAATTTCTCCTCAAGGTCATCACACACATACTATCTCAAGCCTTATTATGGACAAAATAAGCAGCATTATCGTAGTTTCATGCATAGCATCAATGTTAGTGAACCATTTTGTATTTTGCAGATGATTTGAATTTTAAAGAAAAACGATTTTCCCTGGGTATACATGCTATTTAATATAGACTTAGTATATCATGTGTTATTAAAAGAACCTTTAATTTCCTTTACTTTGGTGTATGATTGTTGGGTGTTTAGGTTAAAGAGTATTAAGATTTTGCTCACTTTAGATGCGATTGTATATATAAAAAAGCTAGCTCCGCTTGATCATTTTTGCTTCCATATTTATTGCGATAACAACATCAATGTTGCGCTAACCTGGGGAAATCGAGATTAATATAGTGGAATATCTCAATGCGGTAGTTATTTAATGCCAACCAAAATAGTGCTGGCATGTGCTATATGCTTGATTAATCTTTCTCCAGGTTGTTGCAACGAGAGACTTCTGGTATGTTGTCGGAATAAATAGCTGAGAATTAAGTGCATTCGTGCTTTTGCAAACATTAGGTAACTTAACTATGTTTAAGCTTTGTGTAGAACATTGGAAATTGGTTAATTGTTGATATCATGTGAATGTTGGACTTGTGAAGTCATGGACGTAAGTTGATATCGTGTGAATGTTGGACTTGTGAAGTCATCGACGTAGGTTGCGAGATTTGTAGTCATGCTACTAGCAATGCTAAATGCTCATGTATAGGTCAAGTTTCATCAACGATATAGTTATGGCTCATTTGTCAGCGGATTAAATTATAAATAGTATTACACTTGCAATTTCTGAGAAAATAAATCGTATTGCTAACGATGGCGTGCAGGTTTTGCTCAATGTAAGGTAATTTAAGTTAGCAAGATCAAGTAAGCCAATAATTTGATTCGTCACTGCGCGGTGGCGGAGAATTTCCCCTTTTTCGATAGACAGTCGGCTGTGACCCCAACATAAAATGTTAAATAAAAATGGAGAGAGAAGGGTCAGAAAACTCCAGACTATATCAACAGTATTGGAGAATATTAGGTATGCTTATAAATTAAATAACAGTAGTATGAGAAATGGGGGTTATAAGCCACCGGATTATGGTCTGATAGTTTTTGATATTTAATATAATTTAATATTGTACAGTTATTATTGCCTCAATATGCGTTTCTGATATATAAAATATATCAAGTCGACATCCTTTATTTATATCATATGTATACGTATATTCGTTGCCTTCAGATTTCAAATATCTTTAGACATCTATTACATTATTTTATTTGCTTTTAAAAATAGATATATCCGTTTATAAAGTTGGTAAGCCCATCACTTTTGTCTAAATCTGTCATCATCCAGTTAAAAATCACACCCTATTACACTGGGGTCTAAAGCAAAATATTGAATGTATCTATTTGTATTGGCGATAAAATTGGATTACCTTAAGTTTATACCTGGTGGTACATGTATATTAAAAAACTCCACATATTCAATTTTAAGTGGACTAAACGTCCTTTTAGTTCATTAGGTATTGTATTATTCTCCAGATTAAAGCTCTTTTCGGTCCGCCGAACAATTGTAGCTACTCCAGCCTGATTAGCTGTTTTAGTATTGCTAGTGAATACTAAGGCGTTTAAATCCTCTTCTAGTTTTTTCACCTGTTCCAATATACCATGGGTTTCTTGTAGAAAGATGATGTCATAGTCTTTAGAAAAAATATTTCTAATTTGTAATACAATTTATGTTCTTAGTCAATATTCTCGGGTTTGATCCCTCCATCCTGTATTATGTCCTGGTGTTAATATGTTTTAAAAACAAATTGAAATTAATAGTTTTTATACAATTTGAAATTACATATTTAGTATTAGTATTAGTGGGTGGTTTTCCCTTTAGTCCTCTACACTGATAAATTCTTTTCTTTTAAGCTCTTTTTAAAAAGATTGCGTCTTGTTTGATCTTGTTCCTTTCCTTTTGTATCCTTTCTGGAGTTTTTTCCGTTTGGTAATCTAGTTCCCATTCAGGGCCAGTTCTCGATGTTGATGATGCCCTTTTTCTTTTTCTGGGTGATTGTTGAATTGGAGATTAACATTTCCATTTCTTGGTTTTTGTTTTCCTCGTTGCTAATCTGAGTTGTATTCTTTCTCTCTTCTATCATGGAAATTTCTTGTATGTTTCCATCAGTCGCGTCTTCTCAAAACTTTGGCTATTCCAAGACATAAAAAGGTGCCGTTTCCTTTTCCACTAACTGGATTTGTTTCCTTTCTCTTTCTGCACCCATTTCGTTCCTTTAGCTTTTGGTTTCTTTTCCTCTTTTTTTATTTTTGTTTTATTTTGTACCAACGTCTCTTTTTTTATTCTGCTGTGGCCATATTGTTTCTTCCGATTTTCTTATTGCCGTCTCTGGTTTTGGTTCTGGCTATGGCACTTTGTAGCTTTTTTTCCATCATAGTTTCATATGACACGGCTGCCGCATAAGTTTTAAGAGCCGTGTTTGAGGTGGTTGGTAATGTTGTCTGGTTCCGACAGGTAGGTGTCCAGTGGTGCCGCATTTGTCTGGTTCCGACAGGTAGGTGTCCAGTGGTGCCGTATTTATTACATTGGCGCTAGTATTGGCATCCTTTCTACCAGGAGTTAACAATAAAACCCATTGTATAAAAGAAGGGCAGGGTTTTCTTTGCGTCTTCCATTGAGAGACAGAAAAAATAACTCTCACGCCTGTTATAATTGTAGGGAAACCCCAATATGTAGAAATTGTCGATTTTATTGTATTGACACTATATTTCCTTTCCATTTTTCCAACAATTTCATTAGTTGATATCTTCAATGGTAGTCCAGAGCAATGGCTGTCTATCATTTTGTCTTCTAGGTTCTTGTTCAGTGGTAGTGGTGGAGCGTACATTTTTATAGCTTTATCTCAATGGCCTAATTGTTTCCATATATTGGTTTGTTTCCCTTGGCGAAGAGGTAGTACAATCCTCTTCCCCCATTATGTAGTCCTTGGTTATCGCATGTTTTGGATCCTTTCGATACCAGGTATTGCAAGATTTCCGCTGATCTTGGTCTCTCTACATCCGTAAAACTTGTGAGATATAAGATTTGACAACCTGGCAACCTATGTGCTAACAGATGTCTTCCTTGTTCAGCTATATATTTCTGTTGGTAAGTAGTTTTTTATTTTCCCACTTTCTCTCCATCATTGCAACCATTATAGAGATTGTAAAACCACCCACTGCAACTTTCAAGTGATCAATTGCCAAAACACAATCAGATTGAAATGTATACAATGTAATGGAAAATTTCTAAACTGTGAATATGAAAAGTAAATGTATTACCTTTGAGATCCTTGTGATTTAGATTCTAATAACAATATTAATAATACTGTGAACTCTACCAATGAATATTACTCACAATGAGTGTGGAATCAAAGTACCTCTCACAATTACAGGGTTTTATGTGTTTTTGTAACTTCATTGTGTATGTGTTTTTTGTGTTATTTTTATACTGAATTTCGATTTTAATTTGTTTTGAATTTGTGTATGTACACCATTCGAATCCATTATAAATGAGTTAGTCCGAGT
>JAEAOA010000902.1:0-182500 GCA_016746295.1 Potamilus streckersoni | reverse complement strand
CCATATTTGTATGGAAACCTGTAAGATTCCCATACAACTAACTTGTCACCATAGGTTTTGTACCACGTGTCTGGATGATTATATACTTGTTGACCTAAGAAACGGACAGTTTAATTGCCCCGTCTGTACAGAAAGTGCGGAGTTAGGGAAGAACGGGTTGTCATGTTTCCAAACAAAAGTTGACCTTGTAACTGACTCCGGTGAACAAATAACTTGTGATCATTGTGGCGTGACAAAATTTGTAAGCAGTAGATGTTTGGACTGTGGAGAGAATTTGTGTCATGCATGCTGTCACGCGCACGAAAAATCGAAAGTGAGCAAACATCACAAAATATGTGATCTGGGGACTATGAATCCGGAAACGAAAGGTACAGTTCGAATTCGGACATTCTGTGATCAGCATTCAGAGGAGATAAAACTTGTCTGCCAAAACTGTTATGTATTTATATGTCTCATGTGTAAAGCGGTTAATCACGAAAATCATGTCACAAAAACCTTAGCTGACGCTGCAGCTAAAGTGTAAAAAAAAAACAAACTACAAGCTAAGATGAATTCTTGCAAGGAGAAGCTAAAACGTCTTAAAGATGGTGAACAGACGGGGAAAGAGCTTTGCCGGAGGATAAGTGATGCGGAGCAGGAAGAAATAAAAGCAGTGGAACAACAGCATTCACAGTTGCTTAAAATCCTTGATAAGGAAGTTGAAAAATTGAAATACAAAATAGCAAATGTTTATGGTGAACTTAGAAAAGAAAATACAGTATTTAAGGCAGACATAAAAAAGAAACTAAAATGTGTTCCAGTGTAAACCAAAACGCTCAAACGCTAATTGAGAAAGGGACGCACTTTGAGATAATCAAGAAAGGGCCGGATCTTGAACGATCAATTTCTGAAGCAATATCAATGACTGATCCAACGCCATCACCAAGTCTCGTGAAGAAAATGTTTGTGCCAACTGAAATAGAACCTAGTGTTTTGATTTCTTTGCTTGGAATAATGCAAGACGTTACCGATGTTAGACATACAAGTATTTATTCCTGCCATTTCTTCATATTTTGTCTTCTTCTTCTTCTTCTTCTTCTTCTTCTTCTTCTTCTTCTTCTTCTTCTTCTTCTTCTTCTTCTTATTATTATTATTATACTTTCTTAGTAGTAGTAGTAGCATCATCATAATCAACAATATTATTTTATTATTGTTATTATTATTATTATTATTATTATTATTATTATTATTATTATTATTATTATTATTATTATTATTATAATAAGAATATATTTTCTTTACTGTTTGATCTTGTAATGCTCCTTTGATTCAAAACGTACCATATTGTGGTACTAATATCAGCTGTAGTCGACTTCATTTTGTTTTTAGAAAGAACGTATCTGCAGATAATATTGTTGAAAATTGGTCAATAGAATACAACTTTGACAGACTTGTGCTGTGCCTATTTTAGTGCGCATGCATAACGCTTCAGGAGCATTGAAAACACTCTTTAATAATTTGACAATATGAATTATTGAATATTCTGTATCATAAATGAGTGCCAGATAGGACAACGATCTTAATAATTGTTAAAAATGAGGATGGTTTTTTATATTAGTGTCACGCCTGCGAAAAACAGTAATACATCGTGTGCACCACATTTGCATCATGAATATATTTCTTTGTGATTGTTGTTATTAAAGGTGTTAAAGTGAGAATACATTTTTGTTGTAAGCAGTTCTTGTTATAGCGGTGACAAGTTTCAGTAGAGCTGGGTACTACAAACATGTTTGTACCGCGGTTTATCAAGTTATTTCTCAACATATCATGATACGTACCACGATACCACAATTATATTAGAGACCAACTATTTAGTGTTCTTGGTCAATGTCCCCGACATTATCTTAAAAATTTTTGTCTATCAATTGCTGGAGAAAAAAACTCATCTAGCCCTTGATTTATATTAAAATAATACCATACTAAATCCATTATGTTATTGATTTTTTTTAGACAGGTATCAGTTTGAAAAAATCATAGTCCCCCTTCACTAAATTAAGTTAAATTAAGAACCTTATAGTAGACTGATTTGTAAGGTGTATGTTCATTATTGTGTAATTTGTAATCGAAAGACTGTAAAGAATGTAAATTAATTAAGCTTACACTATAGTTTACATCATGCCAAAAGCATTACTCGGGCATTAGGGAGTTTGCTGATACAAATTAGAAGCGAAAGACATTATGTAGGCATTAGAGATCTTGTTCATACAAAATTAGGCGCTTTGACACCTAATCGTACAATCTGCTATCTACCGTATTGATATAGTAGGCAGGGATACTTTAAGTGGGATGCCTACCCTTAGATATTCATCAAAGAGCGGAATAAAAACACGCTGAACAAATAGGGGAAAAAAAAGGTTAAGTGAATTTGATAAATTAATAAAAGCCAAACAGAAAACAACTATTTTACTCAAAACGCATTCTTGGAAAGTAAAACATGTTATTGTCAGAATAATATACGTTAATAAATGACTATAAATATTAAATTTAAACAAGATCAAAGTATGTTTCCAGAAAGTTGGTTTTAGACCTGAAAATTTTTCACAATTGGCCAACATGTATATTAACGGCAAGATGTCATCCAGATGTTTAGCCTCAATGCTTGTTGTACTGTAATGTGATCTCCACATTAAAACTGCGTGCACTAAGAATCAGTAGCGAAGAAAGTGAATGAAGCAGAACACGAAAGAGTCACTGTGGATCTGACTTTAATGAAAATTGGAGACAATAATAATTCCCTTGACTGGAATACGGTACATCCATAGGGGTTACCAGTGTGACTTATGATTTCGTGATTGTGAAGACTGCACAAAGGAATATTCCTTCGTGACAGCGTTTAAGAATTTTAAAAATCTTCTTTTGATCACCACAATATATCTTTTAAATACATTATCACCAACTGCATTCTTTCAGAATAAGAATTAAAGTAATAAGTAAACTTGCAGAGACATTTTTTTAATTGGGGTGGTTTTTTATTCACGGGGTGGTTATAGATTTTGTTAACTTTGCCTCGAAAGAAAGATCTAAAAGTTCAGATGTATCTTATTAAAGTGAAGATGAATCACTAGCCTCTTAATTTTTGCATAAATGTGTTTTAGGAGGAAGTACAATGAAACGGATGATAGTACACATTTTATGACAGGCAATTTAACTGTCATTTGGTTAAAATGATTTATTTGGATTCTTGTATTGGCTATATGTAATGTGTTGGTCTATAATATTACTACAAATAAAGGAAGTGCTAAAAGTACGACTTAAACAAAAACAAGAATGAACTAATAAATTATCCTTTCAATGGGCAATGCATTTGTGTGTTAATTATGAGAATATGCCAAGCTCCACAGTGTGGTATTCACTTGGGGATTCGAGGCAGTAGACCTAGGTCGGAATTTAAGGTATAATATTGACTTTAAAGGTGGAAAGAAACCCCTGAGCGTGAAAAGTAAGCCTTTTTATTTAATTGTTTTCCTTATGAAAATAAGAATGTAATATATTGTTGCCTTTATCTCCGAAGCAGGTGGATTCCAGAACATGCCAGCTGGAGCACAAGTAAAACCAGCTCGCCCAGCAGGAACAGCACAGACCAACATGCGTCCCCGTGCCAATGTGCGTGTAATTACTGGGCAGAACACCGCTCAGCCTCGATTTGCTATGCTGGTTATACAGAGTAATGTGCAAGGACGTCCTGCTTCCGCCAGTATGCCTACCCAACAACGCCCACCAGACAAGCAATCACAACAGCCGCCAATGAGCACTGTACAACAGGTATTGCAAATTTGAATGCTTTGAGCTGTTTTATTTTTCGCTAGGCATTCAGGAAGAACTGATGGAGAGATGCTAAACATTTATGACGGGGCATTCATGTAAATCAAGAGAGGGTAATGGGATAATCAAGTTTTCTGATTTGAGTTTTTAAATTTTCATTAAAAATCTGTAAATTAAATGAAATGCTTAATTTTGAGTTGTATCCATTGTTTGCCCTAAAGGTTTGAAATGGTATCTGCATTTTATATAGCTCCTTTGTTTTCGCTTTATGAATTGAAAGTTATTTGGAATTGGTGGTGAAAATTGATAACCTCATACAGTATAATTAGAGTATGGCATGAATCTTGTTGGTCTCTTTATTTTCGAGGTCAAGGTTACATCTCGGTTTTTAAATTTTCCTTGTGTTTCTGTCCGCTCATAGCTTGGAAGATATGAGATAAAAGTGGCATTGGAGTAAAGAAAGAGAACAATCTAAATGAAAGAACTGAAGGATTTGTCAAAATATGTTGACCGACACCTTCAGATGAATAATTTTTAAAAAATGTTCAAGGGCGGTAACTTCTGTCAAAACCAATAATATTCTCACTACGCAAGATATTGAATGTTGTATAGAAGATTACAATCGTAACAAAAAATGAAGGAAGCTATAAAGTGAGATTTCAAGATCACGAATAGTTAATTGTGAGTACGCCGTAAATATCAGAATATTGTTTGCAATTTATATTTCCTAATATTTCATTTCAATTGCAGTATATAGTTTTCATGTCACGGGGCAGTTTTAAAGTGTTTTGCAAAGTGGAAAATTGATCTTTTAAAAAATCGTATGATTTAAAAGCCTTTAAACTTTTCATTTTCGTAAACTTGAAATCAACTGATCATTCGTTTTCTATGTCATTCATCAACATTCATTAATTGCTCCTTTTAAGTTTTTAAAAAATGGCTTCACTGATACTAAAATTGGAACAGAGCATAATTACTTTCTATGCTTTTAGTTACGTTAATCTGCCATAAAGTATAGCAGCTGTTGTTTAAAATGAAACATAATTGAAATGTTTTTTCCGAAACATTCGAACTGAAATTGACACATTTGACAGAATACATCCTGTCAGGATTCTTATCTGCAATTAAATTTGGTTATCATTACTGAATGAAATGTGGATACGAAAGTACAGTTACCCATAAAATGCTTCAAATAATTTGACACAATTTTTCACACCAATTCTATACTAAAGAACTTATTTTCACAAATAGAATTGTATAATGCATTCTATAGCATGAAGGACTTGATGCAAATTGTATAATGCATTCTATAGCATGAAGAACTTGATGCAAATTGTATAATGCATTCTATAGCATGAAGGACATGATGCAAATTGTATAATGCATTCTATAGCATGAAGGACTTGATGCAAGTTGTATAATGCATTCTATAGCATGAAGGACTTGATGCAAATTGTATAATGCATTCTATAGCATGAAGGACTTGATGCAAATTGTATAATGCATTCTATAGCATGAAGGACTTGATGCAAATGATGCCATTCTACCTTTCATTGTAACTGTGATTATTAAATAAAGATTGGAAACAAATCCTGTCCTTAATGCATTTGATATTTAAAAGTTTCCATTCAACTGGCAGAATTGGATACCATTACTAAAACCAGACCATGTTTGCACAGCCAGGTGCTAAATAGAATTTGACTATCAGTGACATTAAGTTTTTGGTGTATGGCTGTTCATTATTTGTACTAAAATGCTAATGTGTGATCTGATATGGCTGAAGATAGAACAGATAGAAAAACCCGAAAAAGCAGTTGACAGAGACTTTCATAAGGAAGTTGTTGACTATTAATCAGGTGTCAGCCAAGGAAAAGATTTGTCTACTGGATCCTCTTGTCATTTTGTTACACCACCATGTTTATTTTGTTTTTATCTAAACAAACAATGTTCTATAACTTGTTAATTCTTTGTTAGGACCAGCAACGAGAGGTCCCTCCTCAGATTGAGGTTATCCATGATCAGGAGCCTTTGACCTCCCATATGCTGGCCTCTGCTCCTCCCGAGGAGCAGAAACAGATGCTGGGTGATCGTCTCTTCCCACTGATCCAGTGCATGCACCCCGACTTAGCTGGAAAGATAACGGGAATGTTGTTGGAAATAGACAACTCTGATCTGCTGTGCATGCTTCAGTCTTCGGAGTCTTTGAAAGCAAAAGTAAGTCGTACACTTAACTTTTTTGTTTGATTTATTATTTGTACTTTAAAACAATGAATACTTGCTCCCATGTTTATTTCTGCCCAACGTCATTCGGAATTGATCTGTACAATATGGACTTGTGGAATGAAATTCTTACTTTTTGTATTAAAATCTGGATACTGACTGGTCGATGTTTGATTTGGATCCAGATTCATTCAAGTTGACTAGGGAACCAAACTTGTGCTTCATACCATTTTATGAACATATTAGGTAAATGCTGGCAAGGTAAAATATTCGAAATGTAAGGACCAAAAATGGAATTAAACATGACCATGAAATACTGAAAAAGGGTAATTTAAGTTGTACAAAATAGCTTCTTAAACTCAAAGTAAGGAAATGTTCCATTACATTAATACAGAAAGGCACAACTTTTTTAACGGAGTCTATTTTTTGTATACAGTACACTGTTTAAGGAAGTATCTTCAGTGATACATAAATGGTCTTGAAATGTCGGTGATTTTAGCCTTCTCTCAAGTTCCTCTCAAGCCCGGTGAGAACTTAGCATTTCGTCTGTACTTCTATGAGAACTGTTACTTTAATATTAAAATTCATCTTTTCAGTTCTTAAATATTTGTCATCACGTTTAGTAAAACTAGAACTAGGATTTTCAAAGTCAATCTTTAGCATTCTTTGGCCTGCCTTACCTCGCTACGTGTCGCAAGAGGTGACTAAGTAATGGCAACCTGTTTTCCTTGGGTTGTGACCCGTGTTGGAGGAGGAAAATACTTGAGCAGAGGTTTTTCTGATGCAATACACTTCTTTGGCCTCTACTTCTAAGAGGGTGGTCAGGATAGGCACTGTTTAGACAGATCACGCCACTCAATCACTTTCATTTTCAGTCCAGTTGTATTTATCTTGATACCACTATTGCTCCTACAGTGTATTTCTTTAACGTTCCCTTTCACAAGTCTTAGACGATTTCCTAGAAGGCGGTGGCTTAACGGGTCAGTTGGGAGGTAATCTTACTGAGTATAACATCTGTGTATCCCTGGCACTTGAAAAATGTGCTGATGCTGGGCTCCATAGTGGGTGGGGATCACCAGTGATGTCCTTAAAAAATAGAAGAAAAAAAATTAAAACGGTTATTTCCACGATTCATGGTTATACAATCAAAATATCCTTCAAGACAGCTTAGTGCACTCTCTCCCTTTTTAATTGAAAAGGCAATAACGGAGTCGATCGCCACACCAAAAAGCGTTAAAAAGTTGAAATGAAGTTGAATGTAATTGACGTATTCAAAAAGAAAACCTCAACAAAATTAAAGCATTCTTTGATATTCAAGTCTTAGCATTTGTGCATATAACACTCAATACCTCCAAAGGTGTTATCCGCTGTCGTGACTTGGTTGGAGTCAGCGACACGGCTATCGCTGAGGGGATGAATATCAAAAAGAATCTTTACAATCAACAGAATACGTATTAACAGTAACAACAATTGCAGGACACCAACACCATTGTACCCACCTTAAAAACTCAACATGTACCCAGATTGGTAAAAATTGGCTTTTTGCATGTGAAGATTGATGTGTACATTCTAAACACATCTGATGTTAAAAGTTTCAGAAATATGGCCATCATGACGACTGCTACTCAAAAATCCAAATATGTGACCGCTGTGGGGACTGCTCTGATCAGGAATTGAGTGCAGAACAACCCCGCATTGTGGCAACTGTGGACAGGGGCAAGATGTCAATTCTAAGGATTTTAATACCTGGAAACATGAGAAGGAAATTCAGAGGGTGAAATACACAGCTAACATTCCCTATCCAGAGGACAGAAAGCTTGTACATGCAAAAGCATCCCTTCCTGGCCTATTCTTCTCCCCTATAGTTATAAACAATCCCAAAGCAACGGACACTCAAACACAGACAGAACCACCTGAGTGGACACCCCGCTCCAACACCCCCATTACCACGCACAAAAAACATTGCCATTTGCCCAACAATGTTTAATAATAACCCACCACCGAAATCACCAAATAAAAACAGATCTGAAGGAAATAGGCTGAAAAACTGGTCAGATGACACCATCAAACTATACAACACATTTGGGGACATTGAGAGCACGGATGCAGAAGACACTGCTCCATATTCGCAGAGTAGCTCCAAACCTAACAAAAATCATCCCTGTACTTCATCCATAGTCATACAGACTCTCTCCGCGAAACTTCTAACCTAGTTCCAAAATCTCTACTCCAATCCTATAATGAAGAATACCATTATACAATCGAACTGTCGAGGATTTTGAGACAATTACAATAATAATCCTCTTCTTTCAAACAAATATAATCCTACAATACTATACCTTCAGAAAACTTTTAAAAAGATACGGATAACATCACTCTTAAAAACTATTCCCTGTTTAAACCATATTTTTTCAAAATGTTGATAGGGCCTCAGGAGTCTCTTATTGGTCTGAAAAATTGAGCCTGTCATAGCGTCATCCCATTAAACACAAATTGTCGGTCTATTGCTGTGTCTCTCTACATAGCGTGATTACCTTTTCTTCTATTTACAACCAAACACCAACCTATTACCAACTGAATCAGAAATGCTTCATCAACAAGTTCTGTGCTATTTGTTTTACTCTGTGATTTTAATACATATAACAATTCATGGGGATAAAACTACATAAGTGACATGGGCAAAAAGGTCGAAGATTTCATTACTTTACGCGACATGTCTATATAACAACAAAATCTCCGATATACTTACATCCAGTAACGGGTACATTCACATGCACTGACTCTTCAATTTGTTCTCTTTCACTACTTTTAGATTATAATTGGTAGGTCGCTGATGACGCAGTTCCACGATGGGACATGAAGAAAGCCGACCGGAACAAGTTTGAAAGAATTTGTACAACTAGGCTTAAGAGGGATACGTTTCTTAAAGACAGTGACCGTATTTGATGATTTACATCCCTTTTAAATAAGATTGCAGAAAAACTCATTCTTATGTCATCACCAAACTTTAAAAGAACCAAAAAGCCGTGGTTCACTAAAGAATGTAAAGTATACAATTAGACAATGCCGAAAAGTACTGAAAAAATTTAATAATCGTATAATGCCTGAAACGTTTACTCTGTAATGTATGGTTCTAGTTAAGGCTTTTCTAACTATTAAAAAAAGTTAAAGAGCATCATGGAAACAATGTTTTAACTTTAAATTCTTGTTCCTCTAAAAAGAAAATTAGGGACATGATCTACAAAATAAATGGAAAGGGAAAACGCAATTTTCTCATGACAAATGAAACTAAATAAAAAGATTTCCATACCAAACATGAAATAGCTAATGTACTTGCCGATTGTTTCTCTAAATGCTTCTCATCATCTAAGTATCCAGAAACTTTCCGAAGATTGAAAGCTTAAAAAAACCACGGCTCAAATTCACATCGCATAATTGAGAGAGAGAGAGAGAGAAAAAAACAACTAGTTATAACGAGTTATAACGAGCATATTGAGTTATTGTCAGAGCAAATGGAATAAGGCCCATGGTACTTCCTTTGTGCCTGATGAAATACGTTACCAGTTTTTGAAACACCTTCCAGAACCACCCATAACACTTGTCCTGGAAATCTACAATGATTTATGGATTACTAGTAAAGTTGGAAAGAAGCATCAGTAATACCAATTCCTAAACAGGTAAAGATAGCGCAGATCCTATCAACTATACACCCTTATCTCTGACTAGCTGCGTATGCAAAATAATGGAACGAATAACCAACAATTTAATATTTCCTTTCCAAAGCGGTTTTTGATAAGGTCGTATTACCAATGATCATTTGGTTATACTGGAAACATTTATTCGCTATGCTTTCATCAAGTAGGGACACTTTTAGATGTTTTCTTTGACTTAGAAAAGGTCTATCGCACAACATGAAAGTATGGGATACTAAATGACCTGCATGATCGAGCCTTCTTTCGTAGCAAATTTTTTCTCAAGCAGGCTATTCAAGGTACGAATGACCTCCACCCTCTGATAAACTCACTCAAGAGATGCGCGTGCCCCAGAGGAGAATTTTATTGATGACGCTTTTCAACATAAAGTTAAAAGTATCACCAAGTGTTTTGCGCTTTTGGTGTGGATTGCTCTTTGTATGTCCATTGACTTTCTAATGTTACTTATCAAAGTACATGAATAGTTTAAAGACAACTTCAACAAACTATCAACATGATTCACAACTGGGCCAATACTAAGTTTCATATTCTCAAAATCAAACACAGCATGTATCGAGGACCTCATGATGGATTTAAACTCACGCTATCGTTTAGGTATTATCTTGGACTTTTAATCCACACCTTAAAAATTGGAAAGCTAAATAAAATCTCAAGACTTAACATGGTAGCGCCCATTGACTGCGGTGCTGATAGAAAAGTCATATTCAATTTATATAGAACATTTCTTCGTGCGAAACTAGACTATGGTTGCATTGTTTAAGGTTCAGTTAGGAAGTCCTATTTGAAAATGCTTGATCCAATTCGTCATCCGGGAAAAGACTCGCTCTGGAAAGATTTAAGAAATTCCCGTATGAAAGTCTACTCATTGAAGTGAACAAACTAACTTGATGACATTGTAGAGAAATTCATTCTGCACAAAATACGTTTAAGTTAAGACCCTAAACCCTGCTTTTTGGCTTTTTTCAACCCAAATACAAAGCCTTATACAAAAACACACCAGTATCACTACTTCCCTTGGCATTAGAATATTACCATGACTTGATGCCAAAATTGATCTTTCAAAAATTTAGAAACACCTCCTTAGCTATTTCAACAGCCAAAGGTACTGTTTATATTACACGATGGAACAAATCGGTGACAAACCCTTCCATCATCCACAACTCTTACCATGAACTCCTTACTTAATTTGAAAAGTATACAAGAATGAGGGAAAGGCTGCTGCGTTCTTCGTTTGTGGAAAACACAAGAAAGTTCGCTTGCCAAATGGTACATCGCACTTTGCAATATATTGAAAACGAGCATATTTTTAAATAGCGTCATATCCGATTCAGTACTTCAGTCACCTCATAATAGAAAAATGGCGAATCCATTAGCCAATATTCTTCTCAAACACACTAAGCACCTCCTACAATATTGTATACTGTTGGTTACCCAGCCATATTTGAATTAAAGGTAATGACAAAGCTGACAGCGCAACTAAATGGCCCTATCACTGGAACAGTCTAATTTTAAAATACTGTATGCTGACTTTAAACGTAGTATAAAAAAGATGCTTTTGGTCAGAAATGACAGGCATCATGGAATGATGCCGTGAATAGCAAACAGAAGGTAGTCATTGTAAGAATTTGAATTGTTCATGCGTACAAAACCCACTCCCACATATTAAACGAAGACCCACTAGATTGCATTTCTTGTAATGGCCAATTCACCATTAAACACTTTATCTTGGAGTGTTTCGACCCACAACATCATAGCTGCAAACTGTCCCATTTGTTCTTAGTTGCCCCGTATTTTGGACCTGAATACGGGTGTACTTTTTTGTTGCAAAAAAGACGTTTTTGAATTTAAGGAATAATAAAGTCCTTGCAATTTTTAGTTTAAAAGGGTAATCGGTACCATTTTGATAGAAATGTATCGCATGTATATAGGAATACAGTACTACATTATGACTGGTTCATTCGAAATCAAGGCTACCATGCCTGTCTTTAAACGCCATATTTGATTTCCCGCTACTAATGTCTCATCTTTGTAAGATTCAACTTATTATCATGTTGAATTGTAAAGCAGAATAATAAGAATTTTCACCAGAAAAGGCAAGAAAAAATAACTGAAAGGACAATTGTGCTGTCTTGTTTAGATTTGTGAAATCGACTAGTTAGGGAGAAGACTTTACATTTTGGAAATTGTGTAATGTGATTTTGCTATTGGGCATGGAGGTTCACATAAAATACAAGAGCACGAAAAAGCTAATAAACATCAGCTTGCTGCTTCATCACACACAACTCAGCCTGAACTTTGATGTATATAAATACCAGATAGAAACTTGATGTAATTTGATCAAAATTTAGTTTATTAAATTTCTTTTAGAAATGAACCATCCTCTTTCAGTTACTAGTGTTTTTAGCCATTTTTTGGCACCTGATTTACAGATGGTAAAATCGCAACACACATTACTCGTATGTTAGAATGAAAATAGTTCAGCAAGGATATCACAGAAATTTGAGATTATCAGTGACAGTTGATACAGTGCAATCGATAATAATTGAAAAAAAAAATAAACAAGGTGGGGAAAAATCTCTTATAAAGTCTGAATATGTTGCACTGTTGCACCTTCTGAATTGGAATATGAATGAAACACGTTTCCATTGAAGAAGGTGCGATTGTGCAACATGTACAACTTTGTCATTAAATAATTATATAAGGCACTATCATACCTTTCTGATCGTATATATGCTGTACGCATGATCAGTATTACAATGTGCATGACGTTATGGTTCTCTTTCATACAGTGAGCGTGTGTTGTATTAGACTTCCTGAAGGAAGAAAACATTTATCATAAGCGCTTTTGTGCTATCCCCTTGAGCAGTTTTATATATTGCTAAATTTTAATTACCTTTCATCTGTTTTCATTACCACACACCATTTACACACCCCATAATCGGGAACTTTATTTATCACCATTACCATTGTTTTTGTTTTACTTTCAACTGCTTGGTTTCGTATCGCTGGTCGATACGAAAACTTTGTTTACCAGTTTTAAATGCTCAAAGATATTTGCCTTTTGTATGGCGCTAAATAGCCTCACAATGCCGGTGAGCCGTAAAAATTCAACCAACCAACCAACCAACGACACTCGTGATGTTATTTCTTAAAAATTTGAAACCTTCGTTTCTTTAGTTGCTGCCCTATTCATTTTCTTCTTTTCCCTCCTGCTTTCTTGGGTACTTCATATATGAAGACTTTTCCTTCTTTGGAAGGTTTTATTAATTCTTCAGCAATTTGCGCTTTTGAAATGCCATGTTTGTAACAGTTTCCTTGCAACTAGAGTATCATTCTGAGTAAAAAAATAACTTGATTTGTCAATATTGTTCTCCTTTTATTATGTACATATGGAATGATGAAAGTAAAATAATTAATGTAAATATTGCAAAGTTTCAAGTGAATATTTGGAAGCTATTGTATGTCCATTGGGGCTTTTCACTCGTACATATTTTTCCACTGCTGATAATACATGTTTTATAGGGTTTCTTTCTGAAGGAAGAACTTTTTTTTTGTTTTACCTTACTAATGTATAACAAAAGGAAAAAACTTTCCAAATTGTAAGAAAAATTTCAAACCATACCAAGTCCTTTGGACACTTTGAAGCTTCATAATTTATTAGGAAAATGTCCATGGTGAAGCTGATTTTTTAAATATTTTTTTATATTCTTTCCATCAAAGTGATACATTTTCAGGATGAACTTGAGAGTATACCTGTTAAAATATTTAAATGGTGCTGAAGAAAATAGTGTATTTTCAGATGCTTGGGGAAAAAGCAAGTAAAACAATAATTATATTTAGTGGACATTGTGCGTTGATATGAGTCTATCACATGGTGGGAAAGATAATTTTATTTTCAAGGAGTATGTCAAGTTGAGAGATGACAAGGAGCCATTGAGTTCTGTTGGGATTTGGAATTCAGTTTGTGAAAATGTAAGCTACATTGCAACACTGCCAGTTGTGCTACGTTAACGGTTATGCTTCCACAATGTGAACTAAATGCTGCCATGCCTCTAGTCATAAAGAGACCAAACTGGCTAGTGTCATATTGAATAAACATGATTACTAAAATGTGCATCCCATGAAACGTAATCATAATTATATAAAAAAATGTTGTTGTAGGGTTTAATGCCATTTTGAAGCACAAGATAATTTATGCATGGTGGCCAGTGTAAATGGTGGAGGAAAAACCCAGGGAAAGCTTGGAAAGAACCACAAACCCTGAAAAAGCTACTGGCAAGCTTTCTCACATACCCACATTGGCTAACAGAGGTGAGATGGCAGTGACCCGTAACATAGCACTTTAGACCAAATGGACACTCAGTTTGTCTGCAAATGCACTTGTAATTATAGCAAAAATCCATTATAAATATCGTCAATTTCCAAAGTCGCTTTCAAGAGAGAAACAGTAAACTATGTCGAACCAACTATTTTCCATCCCAAATACTGTAACATTTAAAAGATTTGTAAGTATCAAGAATTGAAGATAAAATGGTATGTCCACACAAGACAGTTAAAGTATGGATACAGATGCAAGTAGAACTTCATAAACTACTGCTTCGTTCAATGGCTATGGTACGTTGTTTGAAGTAGAGACCTTCTGACAAGATATGGGCAATCACTATGCTGCACATAGCAATATGCGTCTTACAAGTACTAAAATACACCTGCCAGATCCCAAGAGTAAAGTATTGTGTGGACATCGTGAAATATAGTTAACTATCACCTGATACTTGATGACTATTTTGTAAAGGTAAATAAGAAAAAATGGGAAGATTGTATACATGTCAGTAACATTAATTACACATAATCATTTACCATGTTTTTCATTGCCTTGCTCCATAATGTGAGTTTGTGGTCTTTTGATGCCAATTTTCATATGGTCGTCATCTCAGCTGACACACAAGCATCTGATAACGTTACATCAAGACTTATATTTTCTCACATTAAAGGATGAAGAAATGGTTGAAAAATATTTTAATGTACAGTTTCTATTTCAGTCAAAGCAGTGAGCTCTGTTTGGTACAAACTGAATTCAATGATCAAAAGTATACTTAAATAAAATCGGTCATTTCCCATTCTGCAAACTTAAGAACCATTGAAAATATATAGTAAAACCCTATATGAATATAAAAAAAATTAAATTCATTGCAGGTAGTGTTGTGCTGAACCATTGTATTTGTCTAGTATTCCATGTACTTCTTTTTTTCTTTTCTTATGGAATCATTATATCATTTCTTGTATAACATTTTGTCTTTACAGGTTGATGAAGCCGTGGTCGTAATACAGGCTCACCAAGCAAAGGAGGCTTTGAAATCCTCATACTAATTATAAAAAAGATGAAAATACCATCACCCTATCATACAATTTCTTGTGTAATTTGGAAACCTCTAGTAGCTTATGGTGTACATTTCTGTGTAAATGCACAATGACAAAAAAATCAAGCAGTTTTCTGTGGTCAGAAAATTCTTTCTTTAAGCATTACCCCTGAAATTGAAAGTACGAGGAAAGAATTAAAAATAACAAAAATAGCAAAGCAAAACATATTTAACAATTTAACTTTTTTTTAAAACGTTTCATTTAGCAATTATTGTTTGTGTTGGGAAATGTCTTAAGGATATTTGAAGAATGAAAATTGAGAAGAGGGATAATTCACATGTGTTAATTAGCTTAAATTACCATTGGTATATGACTGGGTTCTAGTTAATGCAAAATAATTTTAAGCCGTCCCCTTGAACCTTTATTGTATTTGAAATAAAACAGTTTAAATAAAATTGTTCTTTACTTTTCCTTTAAGTTTCTTGTTGGATATATTAAGGTCAAGTTGGTCAATAAGCTTTTAATGTTCTTTGGTTCACTGTTAAAAAATATTCAGACTTGGCATAACCACAAGTAAGCAACATAATTTTATAAATGCACCATGTCCTTTGGTTCAGAGTAAAAAGGTTCTGACTTGGATAGTTTAATAAATACATGGTAATGTTGGAAAGAACTGGACAGGAAATAGTTATTATATTATTATTAAAATTATAAAATTGCATTGTTTAAAAGCCATCAAATTGGAGATATAAGATGTGACCCCAATCTTGATACAGATGCTTTGTGCAAGCATACAGATTTATTTAATTCTGTTTTAATGTCAAGAACAGTACAAGTGTCAGTCTAAATCTTTTTGATTTAGCGATGAAGTATATTAGAATTATCAAGTATATTATTTGAGATGATCACGAGTATTTCTTTAGTCTCTTTTGGCAATAGTCTGACTGTAGTAAAACAAAATGTGCACTTCGATCATTCTTTTCCTTTGCTTTTGAGTAGTTGCAACTCGCACTTTGTTATCTAGTGAACCAAAGATTCTAATGAAGGGAAGGTGTGGATACCATTTTTGTGTCTTAGAAAATAACCCCAGAATTGCCTTTATTGTTGAACGTAAAGCTGCAAGACTAAGTCCTGTCCAAGACCTATCATTCCCTGCCTAACAGTCAAGGTCATGTTGAGCCTAACCATTTCAGATGAACAATATTATTATAATGTTATTGTGTATCTAATATAATTAAACTACCATAAATTAGCTTGCTTAGTCACAAATGTGATCAAATATATCAAGACAACCAAGCAAAATGAGGACTTGGTGGACTAGAAAGATTTGTTTACAGATGTTTCGTCGATGAAATTCAAGTTTGTTTTTAGTTCACTTTGAATTCCTGAACCTTTTTTCAAGATTGCTCTATGATGAAAAAAATTTTTCACTCACTTGCAATCAAATCATGGCATCAATATTTACTAACAGAAGTTTTGACATTCATGCCTGTTTCTTGAAATGATCACAGGTATTGAAAAATGGAATCTTGTCCGAATGCGACAAGAAAAAGCAGTGACACAATGCCTGATATGCATGAGAGTTGACATCAGATGGAATTAAGTTCGAGTTTGAAGAGGTTCGGTGTATTAGAAATGAAAGGTAATTAGCAGGGAGGGTGAACCCTACAAATTTTTGCGACAAAATCGATTAAAGCCTCAGAATGCCAAATGGAGCCTTCCTACGAAATCTCATATTTTAACCAAAAAAAAATTAAAGGCCCCATTTTACAAATGGAGCCTTAGCGATTTTGTCGCAAATACATTGTCATAACCACCCTCAAATTGCTGCCATCTACGTCTACAAATTTTTGCGACAAAATCGATTAAAGCCTCAGAATGCCAAATGGAACCTTCCTACGAAATCTCATATTTTAACCAAAAAAAAATAAAGACCCCATTTTACAAATGGAGCCTTAGCAATTTTGTCGCAAATACATTGTCATAACCACCCTCAAATTGCTGCCATCTACGGTCGCAAATATGTTGTCATTTCACCCTCCCTGCTGCTGATTAATACAAATTATTTGTTAGCTTTTCACAAACAGACTAATCGATAATACTTCACCACGTAGATCAATCAAATTATTTGACTGATCGGTGAGTGTAAAATTAATTCTAGTTAGTAAATCATTTTGACATTGCATATAGACTGGATTAGTTGGATTCTCAACAATTAAAAATCCGGGGGGTGCTGTTGGTGAAAATGAATAAATAATATAACCTTGTCGGGCTTGATTTGATTGTTCCATATTAATTTGATAACTTCCTTCGATTACATCACACGTTAAATTAAGTGCGATCACTGATGAAATATTCACATTGTTCGGTGCGATATGTCTACCGTCGCCGTCGGGAGAATTATTATAAGTGAGGATAATAGGCTTCGGCTGGCTATCTTTCCATGATTGATAAATTTTATTAAATCCTTCGTCGATGGCAGTTCTGAGTTTTTTCTTTAACTCGGGAACATTATATCCTGGTAATTTAAAATTTGGATTTTCATTTATATTTTTTTTATAATCTTGAGCTGAGCTAGTTTTTGAAATCGGGCTATTTTCATCAGTGAAGAGATTAGTAATCCTCGAATTAAATATTTCCATGTCATCGATGATTTTATTACCCGCGGCGACTACAATAGTAAACTCAGCTTGTGTAAGAAAGCCAGATCTTAACGACGGTAATAGCAACAAAAAATCATTATTCATTCTATCAAGGATGTGATCTTTAATATCTACAAATGTTGGACTTGTTTCATGTATTTCCAGAATTTCACCTTCCTGTGGGATATAATCATTAAAAAATGGAATTCTCCACACATCTTTACCATATTCATCCTTATATCGATATCGTTTTGTAAAGTTTATATCCTCGAATTTTTTATAAGTTTTTGATGGATTTTCAGGTCCTATTTCATCAGTGACATAATCAGATTTTACAGGCTCGGGCGTGGAATTACCAGCACTTCTAGGTGGATCTTCGGGCCATCCTAATACTGTTCTTATTGAACTGTTATAAATATCTACAACGTACCCAGGAGAGCCTATTTCAATTGTAGATGATAGTGTTGGTTCATGAACTGTTATCGCAATTTTTGATTCTTTTTTAGTAATCGATTTTATTCTACGTTGTAATTCATTATTAATTTGCTCAATTTGATAGGATCCAGTTGGTATTGAAACAACGTTCCAATCTGGAGTGTCATCTTTTTTATTCCTATATGCAAATACCAGAGAATTATTAGGTCTCTGACCACCAAATGAAACCGATCTGATATTAGGCCAACTATGATACACTCGTAATTTTGCCAACGCGATTTCCTTTACTGAAACAGGTGAAGGAAAATTCACACTGAATTTAGGGTTTGTTGACGATATTGATATCATACTTGTTTTCCGCGGAGTGGTATTTTCTGCTATCCGCTGAAGTAGTTGAATCTCTTGCGACATTATTATTATTATTTATAATGTCTAATTTTGCATTAGATGAAAAAACGCTAGCGTTTTTAATCGTAGTATCATAAATACGTATCATCGCGGAGAACTCGTCTTCGGTAATTATCGTATCATCAATCGATGATGACATCAACGAGGATAATTGTGAGTAACCGTTAGATACTGCTTGATGTTTTACTATATAATCGTTAAGTTTTTCTTGAGAACACGATGATATTTTTTTAGTAATAGCATTTGCAATTCCAGCAAATGTTGTCACCGCGGAAATAGCAATTGGGACAGCAATCGGAGCTACCATTGTTACTGAAGATAGTATAATACCAGCATCGGCCATTATACCGGATACTGAGTATACTGTAACATCAATTACGGTAATTCTTCTGCGATACTTTTTAATTTTTATTTCATATTCATCAATGAGTGTTTTGAGTTTTGTTAAGAACTCTTTGACGGTATCATAGCGATATTGCGATGACGGAATCATATTATTTTAAAATCTCAAGTGGTTTTTAATTGTTAAAAATTCTAATTTAGATCAGCTACAAACTCCATGTACCATACAAATGATGTCTTATTTAAATTAGGATCAGTGCTTGTTATTGTAAATCGTTTGTATTCATCCATGTCAATAGTCGTTGAAATCACGTTGTTGTATCCATATGAAGTCGATGATGATATATTAAACTGATTCAGTGACACTATTGTTAATCGATAAATACCCTTCTTTGACACAGTGAGAGTTATTGTATTCTTTTTAGGTTCCCAATCTAATGATACAGAGAGAACTGTGTATATCATATTTATGATATTCCTCTCATGAGGAATCTTTATTCTTTCAAGTAGCGGAAGATTGTCTGTTTTAAATTTTGTAATATCCTCGATAGATTTTTTAATACTATTAATGTTATCTCTAATAATACTAAATCCAGTATCATTAATATTTTTAATATTGGATTTAATTTCATCAAAATTGGATTTAATTTCAGCGAGAGATGGAGAGGTTACCGCTGGTGTTCCAAAAAATTTATTGATAATATTTCTACGAAGGGAAGTATATGCTGTTATATGTTTTTCAAGTTCTTCATTTAAATTTTTTAATGCATCTGTGATTGTAGAAACAAGTACACCTGGTTTGAGTTTTCCATCATTTGAATATAACGCTATTGTATCTTCAACGACGTCACGTCTTCGTATTAAGACATCATCCAATGAAACATTACTAGATTTCAATTTGCCCTGGCGATCTTGAAATACAACTATTTCCCCAGGATCTACACTTGACAAATTTAATGTCTCGGCGATTTCATCTTCGATTATTTTTTTTACACTTTCCACAGCGAATTTACTATCGGTTTCTGTTTTTTTTGATTCTGATAAAGGTCGTCCCCAAATATCAATCATTATACGAAAACGCTACGTTTTTCTAAATCATAACGCTATCGTTTTTGCCATTGCCTGCTAGTATATTCATTAACAACAACTTGTGGTGGTTTCCTTGGAAACTTAGATATCTCTGCAAGGAAGTTTAATACTTCACGACCGCATATCGGTGGATCATTTAACTGTTGTGTTGGTAGCGTGGAATAAAAAATTGGAGATGACTTTGTTATTGTGGATACATATCGCATGAATTCTTTTGGTGGAGCTAATCCATATGAATCAAAATAGACAATTCCACGTGGATCAATTGCATATGCGACCCAATGAGTTCCTTTTCCGCTGCTGTTATCGAGATTGATAATACCCGTTTCATTTTTCATTGGTTTTGACGGTAATTGATCTCTCATGAAAACTCCTCTAAAGTTTTTTATTGATAATGATTTTACAGCATCAATTAAATCAAAATTGGACATTGGTGAAAATCCTAGGGATTTTTCCACTAGTAAGCCGTTCCTGGTATTCTTAGGCCCGTGCCCTTGTACCAATTGTATGGGGTTCCTGGTAGTCTTAGACCCTTTCCTTTTTTTTATAGCCTTTCCCAGTAGCTTTTTTCAGGGCCATTCCTGCAGCAGTACCAACGGCTCCTAACGCTGCCGCCTTCGCAACCGCTGGGGCAGCCGCTGCAATCAATGCTGGAATAGCAGCTAACAGTGGGAATATTCCACCTGATTTTATCATACTGGCGATTGCTGCTTTCGAAAAATCAATTTGAACTCCTTGTTTGTTCTTTAGCGCATCATTGAAATGTTTTATTTGACGATCTGTCAGTGATAATTTATGTGCACCACCGGACATTTGAGTGGGTTTCAGCGTTATTGTAGTTCCACATTCTTTAGCAGACTTTGATTTCAATTTCTTGACCTGACCATCATTCAACTGGACATTAACAATACTATATGTCATTCGATTCTAAAATATAATTTACACTTTCAATTGATCTTATTGTGAAAATCCTAACTACAGGTTTTCCACTGGTGCATCAATAAGTTTCATTCGTCCGCCAACTCCTTCTAACAACATTGATTTATCACTGAGAATGACAGCAACTGCTCTATAATCGGCTATACCAGCAGGGCGTTGTACCCGAGCTTGGAAGTATATATCAACAACAGATTGTCTCATCATGTCAAGATGTTCCAATGAAAAGTAATAAATCGGATAGTGTTTTTCAAAATCAATTTGCGATATTTGCAAACCAGTATCAACATTTTGATCACGACCCATATACGACAATATTCTATGATATACACGAGCTATGTTGTTGTTTTCATAATTAAGATGTACAATCTCTGCTGGCTCTTGTTGTCCGTTTATTCTCAACGAAACTTCACTTACTCCTAATTTATCAAATATCATATGACTAGATAATTGTTGACCCACTCGATTTGCATCCTGTAACGCTATAAAGATATGACGTGGAGCTGAAACACCTTGTTTTGATGCTAAGTGCCATGTAAATGTGCCATTTACATTATCCTGCTTCGTATCAGTCGTTGTTGTTAGCCAACTTAGCAATGATTTTCCACCTGTGTCCATAAACGATAGTAATTCTTGCTCTATTGTAACTGCTGGTGTCAAGACGGGTATCCATAGAACCAATTTATTTAAAATGACTTTACCATCAGCAACACCATCAGCATGCCAGATTGCATCATTGTCATTCTCCTTTCGCACTAACACGACTGTATGCTTTGCTCCATAGATGACTTTTCTGACATTTCTACAGAATCCGAATATATGATGTAACGGAATTGCACATGAAAACCGTCGATGCTGTCCTTTCAATGCTCCTTTTCGTGTTGCAAATCCTAGATTGAAATTATCATTGACCCTTTTTAAAATGTCGAATTCAGCGGCTGGCTGGCCTTCACGGTCTAGATTAGCTGCGAGTTCTTGATCAGCTTCTGCAGTAGCTTGCGCAGTTCGTACTTTAATAAACTGAATATGGTCAGCATGATCAGAAGTATCCTTAGCAAACATCATAGACGGACCAGCCGACCTTGTATAATCATCAGAATATCTCGCAAGTCCGATTATTGTTGTTGCAATATCAACATTTTGTTCTATTGATTCAATTTCTTTTCCATCAATGATATATCTTGCACTGTTAAATAGCGCCATAATGCCATTATTTACGAAACCAACTCAGATATTTGGGTTATCCCCATATGGTGTATCAGCTGCTACATTTGTTACAAGTTCTCCTTCTACTTCAATAAACGCCTCACACGGCAAAAAGTATCTACTTGTATCTTGAACTTGAAGTTCAACTCTCCCCCGTTGATTAGGCTCTCTTGCAGGATAGGCATAATACTGATAGTTAATTTTAGAATCATCTTTATTCACCGGTGCTGCCATATGAAACGCTGGATCAGCAATTTTTTTAAATGCCATTTATACTAAAACGTATCGTTTTTCTAAATCATTTTCTTTTTCGATTTCCTCCAAGACCGCTTCCCGCTATCATACTTGCAATATTACTACTATCTGGTGAAGTCATTGCTAATGATGCTAGTTTTTGTTCCACTGCGTTATTTATCACTTTACTGACATTTGCAGGCATCATTGTTGTTGAAGGTAGCGGTGGTGGTGGTTTTCGTCCGAATCTAGATTTCACCAATGACGTTATTCTATTCTTTGCGGTAGAAAAGGCCGTTCCTGCAAGATCTCCAACAGCGTTAATTCCCTTATTACGAATAACATCAATGGCTTTCAACGCTAATTGTTTAGCAATTGGTGCTACTTTTGGGGCTGTTCTTGTGAATAAACCCGCTATGGTATTTCCAAGGCCGTCTCCATAGTATGCCTTATAAACGGGCAATCTTGAGTTTACCACATACACGATTGTTGGTTTATTGTGATTATAGTGTACTATCATCTTATTTGAAATGACTTTGTAATTTCTAAATACAATTTCAATCGCTATAATAACCACTAAATTCCCCCGGAATTCCGTCCATTAACTCATCCAAGAGTTCTCGATACGTATGAATATCAATTATCCCACCTTGGAATAATCGTCTGCAAATACCAAATGCTTCATTAGTTATTTCGACTGAGTTATTCCCAGCTCGCTTACCTCCCATAAGAACCTCAAGTCGTGATATATCATTAATGATATTACTAGGACACATATGAGAATCATGATGAGAACTTCCATAACCCTCTCCTGAAGTACTTTCTGGTTCGGAAACGTTTTGAATTTCTAGATCTGATTCGGAAACGTTTTGAATTTCTGGAGATTGTCGACCTCGACCTCGACCTCGACCTCGACCTCGTCCTCGTCCTCGACCTCGACTTCGACTTTGTTGTTCTTCTTTTCGTTGTTGTTGTTGTCGTTGTTGTTCTAAAACATACGTATCAACTCCTATTTTAAAAGCTATGTATTCCACTGTATTCTTTTTTAAATTTCCGGGTTCATTTTTATTAATTTTATATATCCAATCCACCCATTGATCTTTTTTTATTGTGTTTTTTTATACTCGTCTTTTAAAAAATCCCCCCTGTTATAATAACTTTTTACAGCAAAGTCACCAAATGACGCATAGTCTTCAGGTTTCAGCAATTGAATTTGTCTGATTCTTTCTATAATTTCATCAGTAAATTTCTCGCTAAAAGGAACGCTTTTTTTAGTGGAAACTTTTTCAATAGAATCACTAGCATCTTCAACGGGGTTATCATCAATATCAATATCAATATTACCCATTTGTTGTATTTCTCGCTGAGTTTGTAACTCACCTGAAAGCTGTTTTATTCCCTCGTGAGTTTTTTCAGTTTCTGTAGCAATCTTTCCTAATACATCAATAATAGGCACTGCTCCCTCTTTAGGGATGTCGCCGTATATAGCACGTTCTGTTGCAAGTTTCATATCTTTAGTGGCTTTAGTTACAGGGGCAAAAAGTTGTTCGCTTCCAATAGAAAAGTCAGTCTGCGCTTGCTGTCTAAGTTGTAGTTTATCTCGCACGTCATCTCGAATTGGTATAAACTTTTTCAGTAATGCTAACCTCTCACGGGCTAGTCTGGTAGTTAATGCTTCTGATGTCATTATTGGAAATGCTAACGATTTTTCAATTGTCGGTTTCAATACTTGCATCAATCAAACGTTTTATAGATTTCACTTTCAAAGCAATATCTGACCGAACTTGGTACTGTTCCCCGAGTTTCTTTCTAATTGCTTCAACTATACTAAATAGCCGAATGAATAAATTAATATCATTGTTATACAAAGAATCATTAACCGCTTTTTGGATTCTTTTTATCAGTGAATACATTTTAGGTAGAACATATCTTCCACGTTTCAATTGTATATCAATTTGTTCAAATTCATTCAAAAGTCTGTCTTCATTCAAAAATTCAGAAAGTACGATTCCTTGATTTCTTAAATTTGATATTTCTGTGATGATAGATGTAATATCTTGAAATTCCATTTATTGAATATTATTACTAATGTATTTTCTTATCTTTAAAATATTTTTATATACAAAAAAAAAACAAAACATATACAATGCCCGTCTCTTCCTCATTCGAGTTTCGAGGCAAGAAAGGGCACATACATTAAAGACTTATACAATACCCTAACTCCCCAATCGAGTTCAAGGGCGGGTTATATTGGGTATTAGACGTGAAATCCAAGTGATTTCTTTACAAACATTGAACATATAACATAAAGCCTCATTCGCGCCAAACGACGTCAAAGAGGCCCAGAGGGGGGACAGTACATTACATATATACAATGCGATTATATAGGATATAAAATGAATGAATATTTACAATGAATGAATATTTACAATGAATGAATATTTACAATGCGATTATATAGGATTTACAATGAATGAATATTTACAATGCGATTATATAGGTTGGTTATATATACAATGCGATTATATAGGATGGTTATATATACAATGAAATGATAGGATGGTTATATGATAGGATGGTTATATGATAGGATGGTATGATAGGGACAGTACAGGACGATACAAACATGAAACGACGGGGCGGACCTACACCCAATCTGCCAATCAAAAGCAACCCAAGAAATTAACCCTGGTTGCAGTTGAAAAAATTCAACCACACCATGTCAATGGCGTGGGAGTTTTGATTGGCAATATTGGGCTTCGTTTTAAAGCCCCAAACTTATTACGGCTCATATTATATATAAGGTGAACTAATACTGCAGTGTCAATGTGTAGGTGTGTATTTATTTTTCTAGCATTTCATAATGAATATTGTGTAGTAATTTCAATGGAAGCTAAGTATTTAAATAAAACATTAAAATAAGAAATACAACTGTTAAATAATAGCAATTTTTTTATTAATTTCTATAATATTACGATTAAATAATCGTAGTAATAATGGATTTACATGACGAGATAACTCTGTCATGGGGATCCCTGTCAATTCAGGACCTGCTATTTCTTGAATCGAGAATGATATTTTTCTGAATTTTATTACACATAGCCACACTAAAAAAACTAAACTACATGTAGCGCGTTTTACTACCCTGACCTCACATACAATCTATTTTAATTTGTAATTATAAAGTAATTTCATTTTCACACAAAATCTAAACAGCGCTGTTAATGCTGTCTTTGTAATTGGGATTTTTAAAAAATCTATTAATAGAACCTTGACCTCGGCCATACATAACTCTGTCAAATTGTCTACCTGCTATTCTCAATACAGTCTTTAGAAACAAGAAACAATAACACAAAATCAAAATCCGTACATACCTGATACGTATAACCATTAAATACGTACATGAGATCACACACATCATTAATTCAATCCAATTTCACATGCGCACGAATTACATATCCGGGAATCAATATCGAAAGTAGGATAGTCACGTGACGATCAGTAGTAATGAGGGGAAATACGGAACAAAATAGTAATTATTGAGAGTTATCTTGTAAATAGGAAAACTTTATTCTATGTCCATTTTTCTTTGAGATAGCTGTTTGACAAATCCCTTCAGCAACTTTTCGTACTGAAGGCATACATATTTCAAAATATTTCCCTGCAGCATTCATTGATTGAAAAATTCTTTTTTCATTCGTCGCTGTATCAAATGACTGTACTGGTCTCTTTCCAACTGACTTATAAGTCCCTGTCTTTCCTCTTTTTGTATTCTCTCTTTGAGAAATACACTGTAAATTTTCAAGAGAATTATTTTGAATATTAGAATCAATGTGATCAATAACACAGCCATCTTTAATCGGTCCCATATAACACTCAAAGACTGCCCTATGACAGAGATATCTCTTTCCTCCAGCAGTAAAACACAAATATCCTTGATTATTAACAAAACCAATTGGTTTTTTCAGTCTACAGTGTCTAACAACACCATTACGAGATATTTCATAATTAACGAGTATTGGATGTGGTCTGAATTCTTGCTCCATTTATATATAATAATACTATTTGTCTAATTCATCATTTGCTTTAATTATAAATCTATTAATGTAGTCTTGAGGGGTTTTTATGATTTTGTCTTTGACAGAGTCATGGTTAGGGTCAATGATAGCGTTTTTTATTCGTTTATCATAATAACGTTTTAATTCTCTAAACCGCTTACCCCCACAATTGATACATAATTGTGATTTTCCTCTCACACCCACCCCACAATTTATGCATGGGGACGGGCCTGTCGAATTATTTCTGACACTCTGTAAGTGATATCCACAGAATTCACCTCTACACGATTTATTGCATGGGGTTACTGATCCGATCATAAGCCATTTGCAGTGATTCATTATATATAAACAAACTTTTCTATTTAAATACTTGTCTTATTTATATGAATGAAGAATTCAAGAGATTATCGGCAATCAAGCCTTGGAAAAATATTAAATTCAATCTTGATAGAACTCTCGAAGACGTACCAAAAGAGAGAATAAATAATAGAAGTCTGATTAGAAAAATACGAGATTGTGTTCAAGAGTTTAAACAGGACGGCGCATCACACACCTGGTCAACATTTAAAATTGATGGTGTTGTTGATGCTAGAATGAATGATGAAACAGCAGCTATGATACTATCACAACTTGTCAATAAACGGTATTTTCTCAGAGTGAAATTCATTATCAATTTAGAATCGGGCGAATGGGTTATAAGAGACAAGTTTGAACCAATTCTCAAAGATAGGACAACAGTCATTGTTAGCCGTGATTCCAGACCAGGGCTGTTAACTGGAATTGATAAACCATACTATGAAAAAGCGTATCCAGAAACAGCAATCGTTTATGGGATGTATCCGTTAAATAAGAAACCTGACATTGGAAAACTAGCACCAATGAAACAGTCAACGTCAGTGGAAAAGCCACTCAACTGTGTGGCTCAACGAGTCTTAGAACACTTTACAAATGCACTCCGTGGGAATAAATTAACCGATCTAAGACATAAAAAAATAGATCAATGGGAGCTAACAGTGAAAGAGAACGGAGCAACTATTTCCGATATAGCTAGATTGGAAAAGTCGTTGAGATTTCCGATAACCGTTTTAACGATAACTGGCGAAGTATTATACGAATCGAAATACAATAAAAACGGAGCTCCAATCAAAATTATTGATCATAACAAACACGCATGGACATCCGCGGTTACAATATTCCCGCGAGACAGAACAGTGAAGTATATCCCAGAAGAATTCACCAAGGATGGCATTCTCACTGAAGAAAGATTATTCGATGCTATTGCTAGTTTGTGTAAAAACGACCCTGTATCAGTATGGCTACTTCATAGTTTTGAAGATGAAGAATGTCAATTCAATCAATTTGTGAAACCTAACGGTGAATTATATCGCAGTGAAAGTCTACATAATAGGATGAAAAATCTAGCAATAAGTCTCAGTGAAAACGCTAGCGTTTTTAATGAAAAATCCGAAGATTACGAACAGTTACTTACAAATTGTTTTACAATTCCATCGGTTGCAGCTCATTTTGCAAGAAAGAAAAATAATTGGAAACCAACACGAAAAGAGTTTTTACAGGATGTTCAATCCAGCTGTTTGGAATATTATCATGGCGGTCTATGGAACGTTAAATACAATCGTGAAAGTATGATATCAGTTGATATCGTTGCCTGTTATCCAGGAAGTTTTCTAGGATATGGATTCGCTGGTGAGTATTTTAAACGGTTTGGACATCCCACACATGAAATGACTCGCGTTGCTATTAATGGACCACTGCCTGATTTTGATTTGACCGGTTTTGCTTGCGTAGTATCATTTGAATTCGCTGAAGGACTTCATCCGTGTTGTTATGTTTGGATTGGTAGACACATGGCTGAAAGGATGTGGTTACCAATAGTGTTATTGCGATATATGATTGATTGTAAAATGTTAGTTTCGTTGATTGTCAGCGAAGCGATTATCTCATATCGAAAACAAACTAATGTCTGGTTACCAGAACCAGAATGTCTTGATAGTATAATCGATAAGTCTAGAAAACATATTGATGCTGACGAGGAGTACATCATTGAATGGTCAAAAAAGATATTTAATCAACGAAATAGTGAAGCAAAGGATCTCGGCCGAAGAATAATCGGTAAATTTACACAAGGTGGAAAAAAATTTAACTTTAAAAGACAATCCTCACGATTGATTATAGATGATGCCGAATACGACTTCGTTATTAAAGATGCAGTAGAGAAAAATAGATACGCAAATTGTAAAACAGCCTTCTTGTCCAATAAAACAAAGTTAGGTAGAATTGTTACTTACAGTGATGGAGAAAGCTCTGCATATCTACATTTGAGAGCTTCTATGCTGGGTTATGCATCTATCAATTTATTTGCAATGATAAATAGATTTCCTAGTATAGCAGTCAGAGTTGCAATTGATTCAATGTATGTCGATAAAAAATATATCAAAAAGAAAACTAAATTTACTAATAGCGAAGAGACTTGGGGAACATGACGAATTAAACGTGAAATACAATGCGATTATTCTGAATCAGCAGACGTTGAGATTAAAAGCAGTTACCTGAAGAACGATAATTCTATCAGTGAAAAATCTATGTCTAAAGCACCACCGATATCAGATCCAATTTGTAGATATAAAACAGTTTATTTAAACGGTTGTGGTGGATCTGGAAAGACAACACGTGCGATAGAATTATATCGAGAGAGAACGTCCATGATTGTACTCACACCAACCCATAGACTAGCGAGAGAGATCAAACAACGAAATGTTGAAGCTTGCACGTATCATAGTTTTTTTCGATACAAGGGCGATGCTTGGACTCCTGAGCGAATGGGTGAGAAATTTATTCCAGCGGTTATTATTTGGGATGAAGCATGTACTGTTTCAGAAGATGTATTAAAAATGTTTCTTGATTGGTTATTGCAAAATAATACAAAAATTATATTGTGCGGCGATCATGGTCAACCACCACCATTTGTTGGTAGAAGTCCACATAATTGGTTAAAAGGATTTGTTGATTATTACGAAGAAATTGATACTGACTATAGAGCACTCGATGAGCAGTTACGTGAGTTTAAAAAACTAATTAGATTACAACACGATAGAATTCAATGTGAAGTAGCGCGTGAAATAATTTCTGAAACACCTATGAATGATTTTTGGGAAACATGGAGACCAAATGATTTTGTAGTAGCAAGTAGAAAGATAGTCAGAGACGCACTTCAGAAAAAGTTGTTTGAGCTACACAAGAAAAAATTCCCAACGTTTCCAGTGCCGTTGTGTTATAGACCATTGGATACACGAAAGCAGAATATTGAAGTTGAAATTCCAGGCCAGACGGAGAAACAGATTCTAGTGTTAAATGATATTGTGCTAGTTGATATCGATACTGTAGAAGATGCATTATGCGCTGATAAATCACCATGGACGCTTGGTTATGTAACAACAATACACTCGTCACAAGGATTAACCATCACGGATACAATTGTCTGGATAGTTGATAATCGCATTGAATGGTCAAATTTGGTCTATCTCGCAGTGTCCAGAGTACGACGAATAAATCAACTACGAAGGATTGTTTTCGATGATGATTTTAATGCAAACGATGATAACACTGATATTAGCATCATTAATAAAAAAACTCTCTGGTTACAAACAGCAGGACAAAAAAAAAAACAACGAGAATTTGATATTGATGCTGAAGTAATAATCGCATTAAAAGAACAACAGAATAATCACTGCGCCAGTTGCAATTGTATAATGCACTGGCAGTATTCGGATAAAGACCCTCGACAATTCACCGTAGACAGAAAAAATAACAGTCTTGGTCATGTCAGAAACAATGTGATGTTGACCTGTCTTGAGTGTAATAGACGTAACGGAGCTAGTTAAGACCATGTGGCGGTAATTGAGTATCGTCCGGAATAACTTGTAGTTGTTCGCGTGTAAAACCACGCTGAGGTGCAGTTGAATCCAATCTGTAGATTGGAGGTCTACCAGTTGATCGCGTTATGGTTGAAATTTTATGCGTAGTAACACTCCATATAGGATCAGTAGCTCTTCTTTTACCACCTTCAAGCTCTCCTGGTTCGTATAAATATCTCACAGTAACATCACCGAGAAGTGGATGAGTGCTAACCTGCTGCGGTTGTTCGGGAATATATTCTTTTTTTATTGCAATATTTGGTTTCATATTAATAGTTCGAGTAATCTCGTTATTTAACGCTGCAACTACACTCGGTAACCTTTGGACCCATTCACGAGATCGTTTTTCTTGGATGAATTCTTTTGCATATTGATATCCAAATAACCGTTCTGCAAGAGTTCGATTAAATCGTTCTACAATTGCCTGATCACGATGTAACGCAGTATGTCCTCGTCGTATTGTAACATTATGAGTTTTCATTGTTGATAGAACAGCACCTTGAAACTCTTTGCCAGGATCAACTTGTAATAGATTTGGCCATCTTAGAGGACCTCGTCGATAAATCCTTTCAAATGCAGAAGCGACTTCAGAAGCTGACTTTGTTTTCAATGGTTCTGCTTGTTTAAATCGACTCGCAATATCAACTACAGTTAGCGCGTATTTGTAACCATGGTCATGTGGTAAAAACAATAAATCAGCCTGATGAACTTCATTGGGTACGGTAACATCAAAATGAGAATAATTAATTTGTTTAGGCGGTGGTAGATAAATTTGCCATATAGCCTGTTTGGATAACCAATCTTTTGCAGTGGATTTTTTCACTTTTGCAGCGTTAGCGAGTTTACTGATTGCTGCTTTACCCTTCCAGTATCCTTTCGGAGAATAATAAAAAGATTCCATACTATAAAAAACACTAGTGTTTTTAATTACCAGCACCTAACACTAATTTGCCTTTCATAGCTGATTTGACCAACCATGAAGCCAATTTTTCTTTGAAGGATTTATCGGAAATAGCATTTAAGGCATGAATTAATTTTACATCCGCGATATGTCTTTGTTGCAAATTATTGCTTTTATATGCAACATCATGAGCATGACATGCCTTATCAATAGCATTTATCGGATACTCACCAGGCCGGGGCTGATTTTGATCATCAAGTCTGATATCTTATCTCGTTCCGGGACCACAGTAGCTATATCCTGGAAGGTGTTTTTCTCCGGGGTATTTTGCCCATGGGGTTCCGGGGAGTTTTCCAAGTTTTGCGGCAATATCACCTCCGAGTTGCTTTTTTTTAAAAATCGAAATTTTTTTGTACCACATGTTACACACTTACCAGTAAGCGCTAGTCTATTGTTTTTAGTTGTAATGGTTGTCTGATCGGTTGTATCAGTACGCTGTTTACACTTAACACAATATAGATCCATAATTTATATATAGCGTTATGAATATAATTGATTTTTCAGCGACTAAAAGAAGAGAACCGGTAAAACACCACGCAGCGCTTCCGAATTCTGTCCGTGCCATTATAATCGGACCATCTGGATCGGGCAAAACACAATTGCTGCTTAATTTGATAGTGCGATTTATGAAATGGGATAAATTATATTTAGTTGCCCCATCCGTAGATGATCAACGGTGCTATGAAGTGCTAAAAGATTATAATGAAAATGCATCAGAACTTAAAGGTGAAAGTGTAATTGATTTTATAACAGATATTGATGATGCACCATGCGTAGATGACCTCGATGGAGACATAAAGAATCTTGTAGTGTACGATGATGTAATGTTAGATAATCAAAAGAACCCTGCTAGAGTATTTTCCCGAGGTAGGCATAAAAACACTGACGTGATGTATGTCACTCAACGATATACTCAAATTCCAAAAGTGATTCGCGATAACTGTAATATTCTTGCTGTATTCAACGGCGTTGATACACATACGCTACGAAATATTTGGCAGACATGGTGTTCCGATATGGACTTCAATGGATTTAAAAATTACTTTAGTCATGCTCAATCAGTCCCATATGGATTTATAACAATAAATTTACACGACCCTCGTTCACGATATCGTATTGGACTTGATCAAATATTTGGTTAAATAATTTGTATTAATCAGCAGCAGGGAGGGTGAAATGACAACATATTTGCGACCGTAGATGGCAGCAATTTGAGGGTGGTTATGACAATGTATTTGCGACAAAATTGCTAAGGCTCCATTTGTAAAATGGGGTCTTTATTTTTTTTTTGGTTAAAATATGAGATTTCGTAGGAAGGTTCCATTTGGCATTCTGAGGCTTTAATCGATTTTGTCGCAAAAATTTGTAGACGTAGATGGCAGCAATTTGAGGGTGGTTATGACAATTTATTTGCGACAAAATCGCTAAGGCTCCATTTGTAAAATGGGGCCTTTAATTTTTTTTTGGTTAAAATATGAGATTTCGTAGGAAGGCTCCATTTGGCATTCTGAGGCTTTAATCGATTTTGTCGCAAAAATTTGTAGGGTTCACCCTCCCTGCTGCTTAATTAAACAGAAAAGCAAACAACTTTCTTAGCAAAAGGGCTGTATTGAAAAGTATTCCAAACCTGATTATGAAATGAGTATTTGCCCATATTATGTATACCCTGAATAACTAACTGGTCGACTCGTGTGTCTTGTGTGAATGGCAACGTGTAGTTTTGTTTTGATGACATTTCGGAACTTGATCCCTCTCTTACTGTTTCATTTTGCGTTGCTACTCATGGCTACCCAAATCTTTTACCGTCAATATCCATGGTGTCAAAAGTACAATAGCCACATGATATCAAGAATAAAAACATTAACAATATTTTTGAAAATTGATAGTATAAAAATAGTCGGTTTTAAATTTTTGTAGAAAATCGAAAGATAAAATTAAAATAACGTGATGCTCTACAGTTTTGTATTTGCATTGGGTTAGAATTTTAAAGAAAATGAATTCTCAAGGTTTCTCACTGGTTATACTTGCTATTTAATAAAGACCTTGTATATCATAGGTGTTGCTCAAATAAACTTTTTAATCATTTTTAATAAGTGAATATAGGATTACTTTGTATTTAAACGTATACAGCTTGATATCTCTTCAGATCATGTTCTCGTGCAAAAAAGACTAGCTCTGCATAGATAGTTTCACTTACTGGCCTTGAGACTTAATTAAAAAGGATGACTTTTTAACTTTTTAGATATTTGTAAAAAAATTAATTCATTACACTTTCAGATGCTGGTATTGCATTTGACACAATTTGTTTTCCCCATTTTAAAAACTGCTAAAGTTGGTGCACATTTTTAACTAATCCATGTTCGTTTTTCAAGCACATGGGAGCAATCAGTTTGGCCTCCAGTGTCCTTAGATATGTACAATTCTAACAATTAAAGTATCCAAAGAAATGTCAGGCATGGTACATAAAAGTAGCATAGATGTATGCCAACCTTGTCTACTTTTGTCATTCTCAAAAGTACATGATGACTAGTGATTGCCGCTTTATATATATATATATATATATATATATATATATATATATATATATATATATATATATATATATATATATATATATATATATATATATATATATATATATATATATATATATATATATAGCATTAGGGTGGATATCCATGAAATTATATTCTATTGAGTGAATTGATATTGGCTCATTTAATTTGTGCTCGTTGCATTTAAGAGCTTAAATACGTCTCTTCAATCCAAAAGCCAGCTTTAACCAAGAGACTTCTGTTAATGAGAAGAGTTATGTCCCATGTCATTGTAGGCAGCACGGCATTGACTAGTTTTGTTGTTGTTGTTGTTGGGCTTCACGCCATTTTCAGCACACGATAGGCTATTCATGGCGGCCTGTATTAATGGTGGAGGAAGAAACCGGTAAATCACCGGAAAGAACCACCGACCCACGAGAAGCTACTGGCAAGCTTTCTCACATAACCACTTTCGCCGAATCCTAGACTCGAACTCACGCAGACAGAGGTGATTGACTAGTGGAAAATTGTTACCTGTATGGTATGATGGACAGTGTTTTTAAAAATGTTGCGTGATTTTTCTAAAATGAATGACGAGAGAGAAAGGAAGATAATTAACTATATTTAATGATCACTAATTGATAAAATTAATTGTGCAGACAGACTTTGACACTTGGATTATCCATGATGTGACCTGTCCGTGTACATGTTTGAAGTAACATTGTTACGTTGAATAAAATTTCCCCACCAGGAACGTTGACTGGTATCGACAAACCATATTACGAACAAGAGTATCATATGAAGGCAGTAATTTATGCGCTATATCCGTTAAATGATAAACCCAACATCAATGATCGTAAGCAGATGAAATTCATCATTTACTTCGTCAGGGCTAAATTGTGTATCCGAACGCGGCAAATTCGCGACATATGTAAAAAGATGCACATAGGCCGAAACAGTTTGCAATACTGGATAGTCAGCGAAGTTGATGAGATAGAAAGAAAAACTGAAATTTCCAATAACATTGAAGTGAAATATACATCAAGATGAGTCCCTATACTGATTAACGCGAGACAGAAAAGTCAGATATTTGCTTTTATCAACAATATCAGTAACAGTGAGCCTGCATCCGTGTGGTTGTTTTGATACTCCGATGATGGAAACTATGATCAGTTGTAGAGCCTAGCGAAGAAATTTATCTTGTATAATCACTCACACGAAGAAATAAAAAATCTCGCGCGGCACCTTTGTGGTGAATATACTCCAGAAGATGTCAGGGTTGGACATTTACTCAGCAATTGTTATACCGTTCCATCGGTTACTGCCCACGCAGCAGTACAGGAAAATGCAGATTCTGAGCCATATTTTTGATTTCCATACTTTATAAGCCTTATTTTGAGCTAAAAGAGCTATATTTTCAGGGAAAAAAAACAGCGAAAAAAGCAAAGAAATAAAGAACATTTCCATCCTAAGGAAGCCTCCAATTGCATTAAAAACAGCTGTATTTATCACATGTGCGATATTGTTATAAACTTTTAAAATTGACTTAAAACAAGAAAAGGAAAACTGGCGCATCATTATTTTAGAAGGCTTTATGTATATTGAAAGGCTTTTGAGAGTAAAAAGATAGTAAATATAAAAGAGGACAAGCCTCCAATCGCTAAAAATGCTTTGTTATTGCAATATAAGAGGTTTCAATTATGTTATTTAGCTAAAACTATTAAACTTTAAATGAATATAAATGTCTCGCGAAATGGATATATTCTGCAAACTTGGTGAAGCTTATAAACCAACAAAATCATACACAAGAAAATCAGGCGTACTTTTTTTTATCCAGAATGTGTTAAAGTGCTCGCATTTAATATGATAGACAAGGTTATGTTTAAATTGGATACAGAATTGTGCGCATCACTTAGTTTAAAAGTATATCAAATTCAGATTGGCCAGCATAAACTTATTTATCTACCAGATGGAACATTGTGGAATTGTTATAAGATTAAAACTGAAGATGATGAAAAAATGTTAAATGATTGGATGAACAACTCTGATTTTGGCCAAACATTTTTTAACGAAACCATAATGAAACTCATACATTAGCCATTTTGAGATCTCTAGCACGCTAGCTCCAACATAGAGTGGCTTATTCAATTTTAAGCTTGTCTTATACTTTTAAACTAGCTCTAGATTATCATTGATATCAGCTGATCAAGCAAATGCGTCTGATGCCACAAGTTTACTGAGACGTTATTTCAAGTGAACAATTTTAATATCTAAGCGCTTACGAATATTTGCCATGGTTATGCCACAGGCAGGATTGTTTTTGAGATTAAAGAAGCTTTTCTCAAAATCAGTTGTTGTTGAGGTTCTAATATCATTATTAAACTTAATATAAAGTTTCATCCACGTCGTTTGTCTTACTCGCAGTATTTTATGAATTTTAATTAAAATTAATGCGTTATCAAGAGGAGCTTGATTTAGATTTCTATAATGACAGTTATAATTACGTTTAGTTAACAAACGTGGAAGTATTTTCGCTATCGTACAGGGACTTCCGGTGCGATTTGTTAGTTGTTCTTTAGATAATAGTGAATCTGGAATTATCATCATCTCCGGTAGAAACGGATAATCATTATGCGAATTATGCAGAGACTCTGGATAGTCAAGGTCAACTTCTAGATAATAAGTATGTATAGATTCAAAAGAATCGACAGCTAAATGTTTAGTGTTTATCGAAACTCGTTCTTCGACCCATCTTTCAACTGAATAAGACATCAACTGAGACATCGTCCAAAACCAATATTCAATATTTACGTGATGCCAAAGAGCTATAACGGCATTAGATTAACTGCCAACCACATGCAGGCGATTACAACAAATGTCTTGTATGCAGAAGATGATGTCAGAAAGTAAAACAAAACGTATGTCTTGTTCTTTGGGGTTTATATATAAGTTGGATATCTGATCTTCAATCTCTGTTCTAAATATGGACGTTTTAGTGTCATAGACTATAGAAAAAGAAAGAAAAGGCACAGGTGTGTGAGGCCAAACGCAATTATATTAAAGACTGATTATTCTGTGTGCAGTGCACAAATGATGATGAAAAGGAAGGTTTGTACATGTATCTTTTTCATTAAAGTTTCCATTTATGATATTGCAAAGAAGGTTGTTGATGGAAGTAATTCTGTGTATATTTGTAAAGACCATGGGTAAGAAGGTTGTTGATGGAAATGATTCTGTGTATATTTGTAAAGACCATGGATATGAAGGTTGTTGATGGAAGTGATTCTGTGTATATTTGTAAAGACCATGGATAAGAAGGTTGTTGATGGAAGTGATTCTGTGTATATTTGTAAAGACCATGGATAAGAAGGTTGTTGATGGAAGTGATTCTGTGCATATTTGTAAAGACCATAAATAAGAAGGTTGTTGATGGAAGTGATTCTGTGTATATTTGTAAAGACCATGGATAAGAAGGTTGTTGATGGAAGTGATTCTCTATATATTTGTAAAGACCATGGATAAGAAGGTTGTTGATGGAAGTGATTCTCTGTATATTTGTAAAGTCCATGGATAAGGAGTACTTTTGAAAAAACAAATCTAATGAGAGTTAGCATTAGTAGCCAGACCAGAGAGGTGTTTCTAAATGACAGAGTGTTGTATGGACCGAAAGACATGCTGCACCAGGTTTACTTTCTTGCATCGTTAAGACAGAAAAATGTAAGACATCGAATACTAAAAAAAAACACGCAAATACTGTGATAATGTGATAATAGTTCAATGGCTCATACTAGGTAATTGCCAGTGAACCTTCTAGCGCAAGAGTCTGCAAATGTTTACCCATGCCCAGTCGAACACATGCCTCCTTGGTTACTCATTCTTGAACCGTACATAGGCGAACACCCCTCAGCTACCAATTTTACCACATCGCCAATTTCCTTTTAATCCAGTGTAGAGTTGTATCCAGACACGAACCAGTTGAGTTCCATGATCCCTCGTCGACTCTCCAGATCAAACATTGTGATGCCTACTTAAAAAGATTTTCGTAGCATTCCACAGTCTTGAATATTTCATATTTATTTCGGTCATTTGTTTGCAAACACTATGATTGAAAGCATTACAGCTACAACCTAATGCATATAAAGGCCTGCAGAGCGTAAATGACAAATATCTGGTGAAGTGTTAGTTCTCTTGGGGTCATTATCTCCAACTCATTTTCTAAACTGTCTAAGCTGTCTATAGGAAGAAATATGCCAATTTGTAATGTTATAATGTTTACAAATTATAAAAGATGACATGATTTGAAAAGTGAAACAATGTTAGAATTTAGAACATTTTCGTGCATCTTCTTAATTATTTTTCCTGCTCATGATATGGAACTCCGTTTGAGTAATATTTATATGGGTCATCTCCTTTTTTGTCTTCCATCTGCAGTACCTATATTCAGCTCTGATTTTCACTCTTTCATTTCAGGAGAATAGGTTATTTTCCTTTTTGTCTCGTATAAAGCAAAATTATTTTTCCCGCTGATGCTAATCCATTTTTTGTATATTTAGACAGGTAAAGAAATTAGAGAAAGAGCAAGCAAAAGCTGATGATGATCTATGTCTTGGTAGGTGCTTTGCAGATCAAGACTATAATTCAAAATTACTTTTATAGTCATAAAACATTGTTGAGTATATTATAATTCCAATGTAAATATTTTGGATAAGTAACTGTTTCAATTAGGCCATTGATTAAGCCATGGGGTTTGAATAAATATGTCATTTAGCCATATTATTTAAGATATGCTTTGAATGAATGCATCTTTTAACTTCATTTTGTAAAATATAGATTTAACTTTATATTACGGGTATATGGTTTGGTTTATCTTTCTCGAAAATAACGTTTGATATCATTTGACATTACATAATATAATGGAACTCAATTTTATGGATTGATGATGGATAAATAGCGATCTTAGGACATGCCATCTCATTGGTTTCTTTTAGTAAAAGGGTAAAAGGGTTTCTCAGTTTGCACAAGGGTGTCATGCTTGTATAATCTTCTGTTTCGAGCATTTATCGTACTCTGGGATACTTTGTAGATCAATACAAATATAGTGCCTAATTTCAAGCTAGAAACTCAGCATCATTCATAGCATGTTAATGTCTACAAGCAATGGTATATCCATCTATGCCTTTATCATGATAGTGGGCTCGCTTGACTCCGGTAATGTATTCTTCTTTGATCGCATCGTTCACTAAAAACGTTAAAATAAAATTTGATGTAAGGACATCGTTTTCTTTCAAGCTTGTGGAAATAATTTACCGTGATTTAAATACAATGATTTATTTCAGCACTAATTTGAAAATTGAATACACTGGATGTAACTAATGAAATATGAATTACGGCTTGAACTATGATGAACTGTGTGCCACAGATCATATCTCTACTCATACTGGACTCCTGTCAAACACTTTGGTATACAATATCTGTAAATGTTGATTTCGTAAGGTAGCTTTGCTTCGTACAACATAAACAAACGGCCGCAAATCTTGCACGTGTGAGATAAAGAACTCTCACTCGTTTGCATGGAATGTATACATTCAGTTTTGTACTCGTCAGAGTGCTGTAGAATATATTTCTTTATTGTAGTTTGACATATGAATCAGTGGTAGTATGGTTTGGTATGTGATTGACATTACCTTTGCCTTTAGAGGCTAGAATGACCCCGACTTTTTCGGTCAGCGATATGTTAACATGGTGTTTTGCACATTATTTCAACCTTGTTGAAGAATCCTCCATACATATCTGATTTATCTCCAAATGCTTTTTCACTATATTCAGTCACGAAAGATACAATGAGAGGTAGATGATTTAAAGTTAGAAGTTCAGTTGTCCAGCGTAAAACTAAGACATCAAAAAAGGAATCTAAATAGCTAAGTGAAAAAAGAAGGTATCTTCACTCTCCAGTGTTGTTTCCTATGGAAAGTAGGGTACATCCCACTTGTCTTTTACAATTCTTCTCTGATTAACTGTCTGGCATCCCAGTCACAAAACGTGATCTCCGTGATGATTAAATACTGCAGCATGGATAGGAACTCTACACAAGAACGTAAAATGCTGATCACGAAACTGACTAAAAGTATAACACATATCAGCGGTCAGGTTAAACAAATGTCTTAAAAAAATAATGTGTCAAAAATGACACTAAAATCCTACATCATAACTTGCAATTAGTATTAAAGAAGGAACTATTTTGGACACCAAATTGTCAAGTAAAGTATTTTTATACAGTACGTTGAAACCGTCTTTCAAAGTAGTTCGACTTAATTACGTTATAAATGACGCTTTAAGTTCTTCTATAGAGATCTCAATGAGCAATCGTGGTACCTACCAACGGCTGGATCATGAAATAGACAATATCTCGACACGTCGATTATTTTTATTTACGAAAATGATTGCCCGTTCATCGATTGTGAACTGTTGTATTGATTGGATCGATACTGCAGATTATTCGTTCACTATTATTGAGATGAAATCTGGTCACTGTCTCAGAAATATGACTGTGGCTGCTTGATTGCCAAGCAATGCAGCAAATATGGAAGTACTTAACATGTGTGTAAAATGTAGACAAATGAAATAAAAAAATATAATCCTTTATTTGCTAATAAAAGCTGTAAAAAATGTGTTTAGCACAAATAAATATTTTACCATCCCTGTCGTTTCTGGTAAGAAAAAAGAAATGGTTAAAGTTTAAGCGAAACAAACAGAGCCATTAACATAATGCAATTATGTTTTTATTACAATCAGGGCTAAAAGATTAAGGTCTTCCCGACCATGATATGTCATGTATTATTATACAAATTAATCAAATTCTAAAATCCCATTTTTATTTTAATCCTAACGTTATTTTTTTCCAGGCAGATGGTATGATTTGAAAGGTAGTATGGGATCATCTGGGAATTTTGGTTATTGATTCAAATATTTCGGAGATATTACAATCGCTTTTAAAATTAAAATTTGCTTTGTTCGAAATTTGTATTGCTCCTTCAAACACTTTTAGTTTCAGAAATTTGAGTCAGCAACCAAAATGTAATCTAATGTAAAGAACGTTGTTTTAAAAACCACCTATTGAGACCGAGAGCATATGAAAAGGAAGAAACACAAAATAGAGTTGGACAGACCATTTCACAGTAGCAATCTATGAGTGACAACAGCTTGCAAAAAAGCTTTTAACAGAAAACAAGGAGATTCTTTCCGATAACAGATCATAAATAAATATTATATGTAACATGAGTAGGATTTAATCTTTGTTTATCAGTATGAATAATGAATAGCGGTATAATGTATATATTATGCTAATTTAATTGTATAACCCAATTTTCTTTTTTTAAACGTTCTTCGAATTCCATGAGCCAATGTCATATATCTAGCACATTGCTCGATGCTAGTTTGTTCGATTAGGTCATTGTCTCAGACACTACTGCTAGTAAAATTACTAGGTATGTAAATATTTGATGAATAATGTCACAATCATCTGTAATACTAAGTCGCAGTGACATATACTTCAATTTTATTGATTTTAGCACTTTAACTCAAGTACAACTAAACTTAGAAATGTTCAATGAATAATCTGACATCGTTTATAATCTGTACCCTAATGGTCAGTTTATTACAAAAATGAACGATTTCATAACTAAACAAAGAATAATTTCATAACAGTAAAATGAGTTTAGCAAATGTAATTTGTGATTGTGATTGTCATGGAGATCTTAGAAGCATATTAATAGTTTTTTCTTCATATTTTTATCTCAAAATATTTAAAATCATTAATGTATTATTGGTTTTTGTAAAAAAAAAGCATTCGGTGGAATGAGCTATGAAACATTTGTTTTCTCACCATTATGCAATATTAATTTCTCCAAGTAAGAGCAAAAAAATAAACATCACGTGAGGACTTGATTAACACATTCAACAATCAATGACTTGAAAGGCATTATCAAATATTGTAAATACCGCCCTAGAATTTTCTAGAATATCGTTAGTTTTAAGTAAGATCTATATTCACTATAACAAAATTAATATACCCAATATACTGGTTTGTGCTTTACAATCATCCATATTAGTTGAATCGAACACATCAAAATCCATGCCAACATCTATTTTTTGTATGATTAACACTTATAAAACAAAATATGGATTATATTTGGTTCAGGTTAACGTAAGCCATTTTAAGACAAATTTTTGCATTTATATTATAATAAATGTCCATTCTTTCATTTTCAAGAAAGGTTGATATACGTTGTATATTCTTATATACATCGGTGGGTACTATCAGAGACATAATCTTCGTTATTTTTCTACATAAACATGCCGATTTTGAAAGGCGTTAAACAGCTAAACTGCGCAGTAATCCTTCTGCTTCTATAGACAGTGTACACAGTCAGTCAAGCGAAAAAATAGTTTCGGGGAACTTTCTAGAGTCATTGATACCCTATTAATTATGCATTTCGTCTTCAATGCTCATTAGTTTATGAAGGCACTATCCATAAATATGAAATGTTATGATATGCCATTTAACATGGACTTTTTGTTGTTCAATCGATCAGTGTGTCATCTTGCACTGAAATATGAAGATTCATCTAGCCATGCATTCAAAGCGTTGACGTACACTTGACCATTTTGTGGAGAAATTCAAATATATTATTTATTCTCACCTGAGGTTTCAACATGAATCATAACCTAGACATGTCAAGAACCTTCAGCTTACCGGTCCGAGACTTCTTCCTGATAACATGCTTACTTCCTTCCAGTAAGTATCTCGCTATTTCACATTCAGTTTGTCTTATGAAAACTCAAATACATTTATACGACTCTTTTGTTCAACTGCTTGCCAATAATACCCCATGCATTCAAGATGCAGTTTTCTACTTCATCAGAGAGTATTTCAATATTTAAGTATAGTATTCAATACTCAAAAACGTAGAAAAATATTAGAAAAAAGAGCAGACGAGAACGACAATGCAAATAATAGGAAAAATGGTTCGATGACATGAAAACGTAAATGTTTTCTTTAATATAACGATTTTATGGTATATACGTGTAACTAAATTTATATCCACGAATTATATCAGTATTGGTGCCAATACTGCTAGCTGTCCTGGAAATGTATTTGCAAGTATGTTCTTTATTGTATATTTATTACCTTTCTATCATATATCTTTTATTTGTGATTTTATTCAGACCTAAGAGAACTTTTCTACCTAGTAAGGTCTACTGATACTACTACTTGGAACGTATTATTGAATAATTTGTTATATTATTACTAAACTCTATTTAAAGAAAACAAAAAAATGCTACGTTATTCTTCTGATTGATTCCTCTTCGTCAGAATCATGTTTATATAATTTTCGAAATTATAAAACCTTTGTATGATGAGGCCTGCATGTAGCAGATCAATCTACCTTATCAAGTGCAGTTATTATCTTGCATAGATGGATGCACATATCGATATTGCCTCTATACATTGCACTTATTCTTTGAAAAGCTATTTCGAGCACTAAATGGGAGCTGGACAATGACTTTGAAAACAACCTAGACACATCTGATTTGCTATGGGAAAAGGACGAAATTTCCATGCTGACCTGTGCCAGTCTATGCACCCAGAAACAGTCCTGCCTTTCCTTCTTTTACAATCTGTCACTGAAAAAATGTTTGGGGTCCAAGTCATTTAAACGTGGACTCCCTGCTAATCAAGCAAAGCATCAAGAATGGAAGTACTACACAAGTATGTATATTGTAGATAAATGAACAAGCCAAGTGAATTCTTGCTTGACTAATAACTTTGAAAATACAATGCATGATTTATAAGTGTAGCATCGTATCATAACTCATTTATATCAGATTAAATACTTACTGTTTGAATAAGACAAAGAGAATGTTTAGAAAAAAACTATTAACGTACTTCCGTGCTGTCAATTTATTCTTGGAGTTTCGTTTAGTGGTGCACGGAAAAACTCTAAAGTGACACAATAAGTAGATCCAATATGTCAGTAACTAGGACTTAAAATTTAAAGAATCAGTAAAAAGGGAAACCTGGCTGACATGGCATAATTGAGTATCGAGTTCGTGGTTATAGTATAGCCAGTATTGTTTTGACAGTATTTAAAACACTAAATCCGACGAACATCAACGTAATGATCTTGAAGATTCAACCTGTTTGATGACTCCACCTTATAGACTGTAATATAATGTTAATACAGAGTCATTAATGAGTAGAATCCTAACAAATGCAGAAAACGTTCAACATAAAGTAACTAATAAAATAAAATCAAATGAGGATAGACGTAATTATTTAGCAGATTTGAAATCTGTATCGAAACACATGAACATTCAAGCTAGTGACAAAGTACAATACATTTAAATAAATATAATACTTGGAATGATTGTTTCTGAAAGAAATGTCTTTTTTGTTGTAAAAAATGATTGCTCAGTATTATTAACCTGAACCAAATACATTGTAAACCATAACAATTAACGTGTTGTTATAACTTAATTTGCCATAACAAATTGCGATTGCTGCTGTTCTATGAAAAAGCATAAAGATAAATATTCAAATCCCACGTTTTGAGATAAACTAAATGTCGTACACAATCTCTCTCTCTCTCTGTCTCTGTCTCTGTCTCTGTCTCTCTCTCTCTCATTGATGCCATATGTGACAAAATACTCTATCTATGGAGTGAGCGAGCTAAAAGAATTTGACCTGGAGAAAAGCTTTGAACTTGGATTTTCACCTAGTAGCTTAATGAAAATCATTAGTTATGATGGTATACGTTCGTTTTTTTTTTCATTGTATTTTCCTATCGTGTTTTATATTTTAAACCTTAACGTTGAATTTGAAACACTAATTAAAATATTAAAATGTATAAAGTCCCAATAAACTTTCTTTCTTTGACTGTGCTGGCTGGTCAGTCAGCACGTCAGATTTATCAAAGATGGTAAAACGGATCGAATAGCCCTACAAATATACCTACGGATAATTAATTATTCATATTGTTAATCCTCACCTCTCTCTCCCTCTTTCACTCTCTCTCTCTCTCTCTCTCTCTCTCTCTCTCTCTCTCTCTCGCTTTCTGTTGGTTACTCAGACATAGAGCTTGTATTCAGTTTCGTTTTCATTTTGTTACGTTTATATTTAATTCTCGTTTCAGTAATTTCTGTGATAGTTGAATGTCTAATTCTAATTGCTTGTTTTTATTTATTACATTGATACTTATGCGATTGGAAGCTAAACAATTACACCTTTAATTTTTAAATGGATTGTTGAATACTTGCAGTAGATGATTAACTACCATTTGTAATTGACACACACCACAGAGGTGTGTTTAAACAACTAGAAAGAGAGAGAGAGAGAGAGAGAGAGAGAGAGAGAGAGAGAGAGAGAGAGAAAGAGAGAGAGAAAAGAAAAATAAAGATCACTTTGTTGACTATTTGTTGGGACGAAAATATTTGGAAAGTATAGTTTACGGCATGTATCTTGATGGCTTATTAACCGGTAGCTTAAACCTATTGACTTGCATTAACAAATTGTAGTAAAGAAGCTTAAGAAACCCATTTATAATATGGAAGGTAAAAGATAATGCAGCTAAGAAATTTGATTAAGATTACAATAGAGAGCTCATAATAATTGAACATTTCAAGAATTCCAACCATATCAAGACCTATTGTTACAAATTTATGGTCACAAACTAAGTAATACAAAGAAGCAAAACCAACAAAGTTTGAAAATCATTAACAAATAATTTAATTATTAAAGTTGTAAAATGAAACTGTAAGAGGATCTTACAATATTATGAAGTGAATCGAGAATGATCCTTATAATTTTAAAATGAAAGTCATAAATTAATGGCAAGTAAAATGTACTGGTCCGCTAAAAAGCATGACGTTTTCAAGATGGCGTCTTCCACAACTCCTTTGAATACTTTGCAACTGTTCCCAAAAAATATTGTAGTCTAAATGATAAGCACTTTCTATATCCACTGAAAATTCCAAACAAATATTTTCGTCTCTAATAATATCTAAGTACAATATAAAACATGTCTGCAGAATTTTAACATGAAAAACAAGAAATGAGGATGACATAAATTTCTTTGCTCAGTTCTTTCGATATATACACTTTCAGGATCAAAAAGCTATTCATTTACTATTTATTGGCCAATTTTCTGATGAGGTTCATTTTGTCCTTGTATTGATCATGCAATCAACTTTGATGACAGCGAACCACTTTAGACATCTCATTTTCACTATTCTAATCCGTGTAACAAAAATGTCACATTTGTTGAACAGGAAGAAGAACAATTGATTTCACGATTTTTGATAAAGCTATTAGCGAAACCGAAGCCACAAAGTACGACTTTGATGTTTTCTGAAAACATCTGTGGTTATGAGAAAATAGATTACATATGATAGTCAGTGTCAGTGGTAACCAGCGGTAAGAAATCGTATCTACAACTTTAAGCAATTTAAAAAGAATATCAATCTGGAATTTGCAACATTTTAAAGTGTATAATAGTTCAGCTGCTAATAATTGTAACCAATAATCACAGCTCCCTTGCTTTCATTACCAAAATGAAAAATAAACGTAATGGACTATTGATACAAAGCTTGATGCTAAAGTAATACAATATTAATATTAGAAACACTGAATGAAAAGATAATATGATTGTAGATGAATTCGTAGCTGCAGAGATGTACAAGTTAGATCTATTTTGTTTATATTTTGCGTCATGCATAATACATCTTTCTATGTAATTTAAGTTTACTGACGCATCATGTGTATACTTGGCTAATAACTAAAAATAAAGTTTTATTGTTACATTTTGTTTCATTAATAAGGAATGAGTTTTGTATATCTAGTTTACGTTGTGTCTTTGAACCATTTTACTGTGATTCAGGGGTATAATTTTTGTCTAAGTGTTTTTTTCTGGTTTTGCAGGACCCCAACAATGCGATCGAGGATATGCATACAACAAGACGCTTGGATTGTGTTACAAGATTTTCTTCGAATTTATGAACCGTTCGGACTCCATGGTTAAATGTGAGTCAGAAGGAGCAAAGTTGATAATCATCGAGAATGCAATTGAATTCAAACACATTAAAAATGGTAATGCATCTACTTTTACTAACCATGTTACTACTTCTCGTCTGGAACATATTCTATTGCAAAGTCTTGTTTTTGCAGCTTTATTTAGTGTGGTATAATGATCGTTACATAGATAATACGCCAGCCTATGATATCATTTTATCACTGTAAAAAAATCATCAATATTAGACCATATTAGGCGTAATTGTACATTTGATATAAAATTGACATTGACATTATTGAATTCTGTTTATGTAACATTCGACTACATCGGTTGGAATTGTTTGAAAGTGTCTTCTATGTGTCATAGGAAATAAAATAGATTATATTTTGAATCCATATCTCTGTAGTCAAAATTTTAAGAACACGGTCTAAAGTAGGATAAATTTCCATAAATTGAAAGCGAATGAGAGTTTACTTCGGTTTTCATTTCTAGCTAGCATAAGTGTAGTAATTTGAAAAATTGACTGTGTAATTTTATTAATTACCTCCATGAGGTCATTACGCAACTATTTAGCGTCCTAAATGCAACGCAGATATTATAAAATATTTACCTTGAAATGTTATATCACTAACGTTTTAAACTAAGGATTTTATATACATTTTAATCTAAAACATTCTGTTTGCAAATAAGGAACCTAATGAAGCTTAGTCTTTAAAGATCCACCTTCATAGTCATTTAATATATATATATATATATATATATATATATATATATATATATATATATATATATATATATATATATATATATATATATATATATATATATATATATATATATATATATATATATATTCATCTAGTTGGTATTGTTTCCTGCAGTGATATTATAACATGTGAGCATATCACTTTGTGCTATTCTGATTGGTCCAGATGAGGTCATTAAATTATTGTGCATTAGTGTATTTAATGATTTGCTGCGACAATGGGAAACGTTGTTAACCCCGCCTCGCCTACTGGAATGTTTTGATCTGAATGAATATTTTGGGAGGACATTTTTAACTCGACTCGCAAAGGAAAATTGAGGAAATATCAAATAGGCTGTCTCAATATATATATATATATATATATATATATATATATATATATATATATATATATATATATATATATATATATATATATATATATATATATATATATATATATATATATATATATGCTACTCCCGCAGAAGTTCATTAGGTAATTTTCAACAATATCATCATAAGAAAAATGGCATAAAACTTCAAGACAAGAGCGACAATAACCAATAAAACTAAGATATAGCGGGGTGGATGGGGTGCGTATATCAATAACATATAGAATCCACCGTATATACAAGCGTGGTTTAAATGTTAACTTAAGGAAGTAAACTAATTCACCTCTGTTTGGATGGGTCTTCTAACTAACAGATTTGTATGCAACCACAGCATCTTTAATGTAGCATATATGGCATGTAAATCCGATAAAAAATAAATTTGTTGACGTCTTCTGTACAGTCTATGTTTCAAATCAAACACTACAAAGAAACAGATAACAAATGCATTGTAGTAAATATGGGACTATTTGCAACCGGTAATCCTATTTCACATGGAAATTGGAAGAATGTAATGTTTTTAAACACACGTTTTAGGGTACCTATATTCTTCTATTGGCATGCTGTACTGACTGTGTACCGTACAAAATGTGGCAGCATCACATCTCATTTATAATTTTGTTTTGAAAAATGATTTTGTGGTTACATAATGTTATGTTTTTTCGGATGGAAGCTTTTTCATTGATTTATAGTTTATAAAACAGTACAATCTAATTTTACCAGTTCCGCTTTGTTTGGGATGAACAAACTTATTCGTTCTTCTATCTATCTAAATGATTTCCATTGAAATAAAGCTATGTGATGAAAAGAATCTCAAATGAGTAACGATTTAATATTATATTTATGAAACTCGTTCAATAATGTCCTAGGCTCACAAAAGCTGGGCATTATTTAACTTGATTCATAAATTCAATATTAAATTGTTGTCCATTTGAGATCATATATATATATATATATATATATATATATATATATATATATATATATATATATATATATATATATATATGCCAACTATCAGAAGATGAATTTGTGGGCGTTGCTAAGATACTTTGTAATAGTCGTTATAATCGTAATACATTTAATTTTTTTTGCCTTATGCCTTATAATTCGTGTAACAAATACATGAAAATGAAAGATAGCTCTAAGATATCTGTATTCCCAGAAAATCACTTTAGACATCTATAAGCTTTATATTGTTCCTCTTATTTCTGATATAGCCAGTAAGTGACATCTTTTCTTGTTATTTGAGGAATATTAACTATGTTATTGATTTTGTATACTGCAGTTGGAGCATTACACAGGTAGCAGGAATTTAACTATACTGACAAAAAATAGTTTATAATATAGTAGAACATATAACAGGAAATATATTTCATATTGAAACATTGAAGCAAATAACACATAATACATAACCATTTTCAGACCGACACTAAGAATATTATGAAGGACTTTATGGAGATCTTTAAAATTGTTCTGATTATACCAGAAGATTTGTATCAAGATAACCGAGTTTGGGACTTTCGGATTAACAACAAAACACCATTGATGGGGATGCAATACAATATTTAATGTTATATGAAAATATAAAATGAAGAATGATAGATAAGTGCGTGCATGGGTCAAAATATTGGACTAATTAAATTAATTAGCACGTTCTTACTAATGCAGCAATTCCAAATGAAAACACATTGACATATACGGTATCAATATAAAGAAAGAAAGAACTATTCATGGTATATCACAAAATGAAAATATGATCTTCACAATAGCAAAACAAATGATATTTCTCTCAAAATTAACGAATTGGTAGTTATACATACGTTAGCAAAACAAAAGTTTCGCTCAACAAAACGAATTCTTAGTTACTCTGACAATAGCAAAACAAATGATTTTCGCTCAAAATAATGAATTGATACTTTTCCTAACAATAGTTAAATAAATGATGTGGCGCTCAGTTTAGCGAATTGATATTTTTATTTACAATAATTAAACACTAAGAATTACAAAACCCCTGCAAAATCCCACGGCCAAAATGGTAAATGTCTGCAGCAATGTATATATTCCATTAATTAACTTTTTGCTACAAGTTCCATTGGCCCAATAATCAAATGATTCTTTGTAGTCACCGATCACCATTAATTCCTGGGTTTGATAATTAGCTCCCAACACTTTGGTCTGCAACGCCTGATCACCTTCAAACCGACTAGTAACGATCAGAATATACGTCTCTAAACAGCGTTGGAATATGCGAGCACTCGAACACATACGCACAACACAGCTCATCACTGCACTCGCAGATTACGCAGCTCACACAGCTCACGCAGCTCTACATAACTGTACAAACAGCATACGCAGCTCTTCACAGCTGTACACAAAGCTGAAAATACATCTGATGACATACACTTCGCATTACACTGGATTATAACACAATAAACAGGTTTAGAAGCAAATTGGTGAATTATACGATTCATATTGCACTAAACGGTTCTGCCCTAAATGCAATCTTGTAGAGTTCTTGCTAAGTCACAGATAAGAATAGAACATATTGGCATTTACTAAACAGCATTTACTAAACTAATCGAAGAAACAGAAATACGAAATAAAACATGATAATACAATAGCTATAACTCACAATACATACAAACAAATAAATTGAATGCATCTACAACTAGGGAAATGTAGGTCTCAAAGTAGACCCCGGTTGACAAAAGGTCCGTAATGTAAGGATTTGATTTTAGTGTGATATATTTATACACAGGAAATGTAGCTGATCGTCTGTGTAATTCATATATTCGGGTTCTCCCATCTAAAGCACTCCGCGCATGCAGCACGCAATAAAACCGAACACAGTTTTGAAATAATGTAGAATACACATTGATTACTCTCGAGTATAGTTGTACACGAAAAACGAATTCCGAGTACATTTACTTAATAAAGAAATACATTTATAAAATTATGTGACATTATTGACCAAATAAAATGTCGACGAAAAACTTAAATCACTATTTCGTGTGAATGGATAATACAGATTTGTCAAAAGAAGCTCAAAAAGTGATATTGAATTAGTAATGATTTTGAATCAAGAATGGTGTAAAGTTTGCCATGGTTTTGAGCAAAAACAGTTTATAAATATATATTATATTGTGCAAGAAGAAATGAGTAAATCACCTAGTTCTTTAAGTTCTTTGATGTGAGCAAGAAATGTTACACACAAGAATACTTGGGTAATATTAACACAAAATATTCTAACATTAATTACGCTGTACAGGAGCAACTCAATAAAACAAAAATTTGTGTTATTTACATAACGATCGCATCTTCTAAACAAAATTATATCTTTTTAAGATAGCTGAAGTGGTGCTGTGCGACCACAAGTAGAAATTGCAAATAGCTGTTGTCGGACATAATATCACCTCAAAATATTGATGAATATATCTTATTTATGTTTCACATTATTGTGTACATATATCAGCCTGAAAAAATGCATGCTAGTGTCATAATCAGTCATATTTCACCGGAGTTTATTTGTAGACTCCTTTCTAAAGTATATTTTGTTTAATGCCGCAAGGAAATTTACTTATGGGGACCGTAAAATAGGCCTAATTAATTATTTATAACTGGCTTATTCAAAATGAGGTGGTACTACTGGCTAACTCCATATGTTTTTTGTAAAATACCTTTGGAGGCTTACAACGAGCTTAAAAAGTAAAAGTAACATGATACTCCGTACATAAAAATAATGGCATTGTGACCCAAGAATTGCAAAGATGTATGCCTTACAAAACATGAACTCTGCTGCTGAACATCTCATCGTGATTAGTGTACAAAACAGTTGCTGATGTCACTTAATGGCCCTGAAGCTCGATCATATCTTAAATATAGTATCGGAAGAAGATCACGTTATGATCTATTGAAGGCCATTTTTATGTTAGTGAATATTGTCGCGCACGCCGTCAAAGAATCGCTGAACCTGTAACACATGTGATTGCTAAACCAATAAAAATGAACAAATAATTAAAACAATAACTCGGTTTGCAGCGATTACAGTTTCTGATCTTAGCAAATTACAAAATTTAATACAATTTATTGACGAACCTCTTCACTAAAGAACGATTTTTCTTAAGCATGCCGACCGTGAATCAACTAAAAGAATCATTTAATAGCAAGGAATGCATTACGAAACAATATGCGAGAAGCATACATACTTGAAATATTGAGGCCCGTGGCTACACCAGATCGACTTGTTGTCATAAACATTCTATCATCGATTGCTAATTATTCAATGGTACAAAAGATGAAACAAATTTAACGTGAGCGTCATACACGAATAAAAAGCTGACATATATCCGTTATTTTATGCGTTTGAAGCTGAACAAAGCGCCGTTGTCGTATTGTTAATGAAGATGAACAAAGACGTCTTTGGAATAAATACAAATATACACCATCTGCCATTGCGACCGATTCTGCCGAGTTTGTAAGTAGCAAAATTTAATTTCTATACAAGAAGTGGTGAATTAGAGAATTACGTATCCGTCATCCCACACACAAATAAACCAGGCAAAAATGCTAAATATCTTTTATTAAATATCATTCCTAGAAACACGTCTGAGTTTCAGCTCTGGAAAACGGCTGAGATTGTTCTTAGTGGGCATGTCGTTTGCTGCTTTTTGGAACAATAGCAGATGAGGATGGACTTAAAACAACTACACTGTGGATTCATAGCATTGATGTGCAATCCAGAATTGCAAATACATCAAGCCATTAGTGATGGAATCGGCAAAGGAATAAAGAGATTATCGACAAGTTGGAAAAATACATCAGGAGGTTCAAAATGGACTCTTGAGTTTGAGTCGAGTTTCATATCTTTCCATATCAATTCATACGTGAGTGCAGGTGCATACAAACGCCACATTGTTTTCAGCCACGGTCAGTGATGAATGCAAACAATTCTGACAACAGTTGGCTTTAATTGGCAATTTTATTCTCGTTATTTGCAGCTAGTGATAATCAAGGACAACCTCAAATATACGGCCAGCTCATTGATGAACATAACTTTGGCAATATAAAATTTCCTTTGTAGGTTACCAAAGCCACACTCAACATAGTTGAAACAAGCAAGGCAGGTATCACTGAGAATGTGTCTTCTTGTATAAAGGCTTTTACACACTTGAGTTATCTCCACGTGGACAACAAATGTACCTTGCAAATTCAAATATATCCCCCATTAAACAAACCTCTATACTGCTTCAATAACCTTGGTGAGTAGGACGGCCACTTGATTATGCAAGCAGTAGCAAAAGTTTCTAAAGTAACTTTAACTTTAAGATTAATGAACAACAAAATGTTAAATAATTTATGCCGAATGCAAATACACGGATGACAATCAGTAGCTCCATATGCACGCTGTTATTTTGTTGCTCACTGTTGTGTTAGAGAGATTTCCTAACACTGCCATCCTCGGGTTAAAGCTCAATCCTGCACATTGCTTCTCATAACCAGGGAATGACTTTCGTAAGCAACCTTGTCCTTGGTAGCAAACAAGACAGACTTCCAAGCATTGATATTGAGCCTGTCGCCGTTCACAGAAAATTTGCAAAACGGAACTGTTTTTAATAATTTAAATGGCTTTAATAACCTAAATCTAACAATCTTATTATATCCTATTATTATACATACCCGGGGTTACTTGTTTAATAATCAACATAGTGAAAGAATGCGATATGTGAGGAACTCAATACCTGTAATCCATAATCAGTAGCATTACAACATCAATACCATAAAGATGAAATTCAGTTTGAAGCACTTTCCATCTTTCGACGCCACATAACCGTCATTGCTCTTTGTGTTTAAGATTGGATTTACCACTACATATAAGTAATGTATTTTGGTTATGACGTTGCGACCGGGTGTTAGACAGATTGACAGTGGATGTTAACTTGTTGACAAATATCTACGTCAGATTGGTGTTACCAGATTCAAGTATATTTTAAAAAAACTATTTTGCTAAGAGACAAATATGAATTAGAAGTTAGAATAGTTGGAATCAAAATAATATGAAAATACCCACTCGATGTCAGCTTGTTGCATTAGTATTATCCAAATACTTACTTGTCGTGTGGGGGCAACATTAGGTGTGAAAACATTAGGGAATGTTTCGACAATAGCGAAGTGAAATTCATCGCTACATCCACTCTTGTTAGATTCACTAATAAAGATTTTACACCTATATTGACTCCGCAAGGACGCCTTTGTTCGTGCAACAGTTACTGGACAAATATAATCATAAGATTTGTGTTTTTCATTAAATGCAAAGTATATTGATTATAAATCGCGCGATTGCCTTAGATTAAAACTTACCGCTAGAATAAAACGTTTATGATGATTGTTTGACAACAGTACCAGTAGAAAGGGTAATTGACAGAAGTGCGCGTGCGTATTGCCCATTGGTGTAGTTAGTGAAAGGTCAGCCATTCCTATTAGTTTACAATCCAACTGTGTTATTAATAAACGTACTATGAATGATCATCAAGAAAAATGTCCAGATAAAAATAATCAATTGCCAAAGAAGAGTAACAATTGCCAACTGTGATCACCAAGAAGTGAGCGCTGGTCGTGTTTTTCAGCAGATGCTATTTGTGGTACAGCTGCGGCTCTTACTATTGGTCTTGGTGTGACAACCATCATAGGCTTAGTAATTGGAATTGTTTTAAGCGTTATGTGTATAGGAATTGGTGTCTCTGATTCAACTAGCAAATTAATTTTCATGCAATTACATTCACGAATACGTGTCTATTAAGATGTTCCTTCAGCGACAAAGGTAGTCTCATCACAGTTAAAAAGCTACATTCGTTGGGTATCGACAAAATAATAATTTATATTGATTAGTTCAAGATTGTGCTGGCATAAACCAAAGTTACGGACACCTTCGTGTACATATACTGAACCGTTAATTCGCTGATTAACATGGAATGAAAGTTTAGTTAAAAAGAAATATAAAACATAAGCAAATAACAAAATCAATTTGTCATGCCGGTTTTGCAGGTTGATAGTCAGCGTCATAGGTTCTATTTTGAATCATATGAGCCATTGTTTGATTGGTGGTTTGGCCACTTCACGTTTGTGAATTATTAATAATCCAAAGGTTGTTCATACCGTGTGATTTAATGGTTAAAAAAGTAAATATCATGCTTGAAAAAGACCGTGAAATATATGTGAGATAAAACGGAAAGCACGCATAATATGATCCTACTGGTTCGATTTGTACTTTGTGAACAGCAAATCAGACTTGAAACTACCACACTGATTGCAAGCTATTCAATGGAGTTTGAGAAGTTTTACTTCAACTGCAAATTATTTATCTTTTGGATTTCGAAAACAGTGTATTAACTCCAAACTATTCATTGGACTTCTTTAAGTGCTACGTCAACTGCAAACTATTTATTGAAATTTTTTCCATAGATGCAAGCAGGCTTCGGTAGTAGTGGACAAGCGGTTATAGTAGAGGACAGACCAAAAAGCTTTATATATCACATGGCTCCTTTAACAACCAAAATGTAATGATTTTAGCGCATACAAAACGGTGGGTGACACTACTTGTATCAAAGATCGTGATTATTACCGCGATTATTTAAAAATATTCAAGACATATCATTTAATGGACAAAATCAAAAAGTTTAGAATGTATGCTTATGTCACAAACTTTTAAAAGTTGTAATAAAATCTCGTTTCAGGTCTAGGAGGAACAAATGTATGGGTTGGACTTCGAGGCGTAGGGCCAAGCAGTGAATGGAAATGGTGGAACGGCGAAACGGCCTCTTTTATTTTATGGTACCCTATCCAACCAGACCATAATACGAAACAAACAGATATGTGCGTGAGCATGTATAAAGGAGGGTTTTGGGACGATGACTGTTCCCTTTTAAAATGCTTTATTTGTCAGAAGTACATTTAGTGTTTCAGGTGGTAGATATTTCACATTCTTAAAGAACTAAAGCAAATAACGTATTTATTATACAATACTTTTAGGCAAATTCAAGAAAGTAAACAGTTGGACGAGCTGATATTTAAAATTTTGGTTATAGTTATATTGGACTGACATCACGATAATTGCAAATTATTGTAAATCTAGTTGTCCTGTAGGTTATATTCACGCTGACCAACCATTTTTAATATTATAATTAATGACTTATATGTCTCGATCGAGTGGAAATGGCCTTTGCTTCTTAAAAAGTTAACCATGCAACCAAACATGTACTTTTAACAATGTACACAATTTCGATTTGTACTTAACCCATAAAGGATTTTAATTCAGATATTTTTTCATACCACGATATTTACATCCTTCAAGTGTTCTAAACAAACCAACTCGAAAATGGTTGGTATAAACTTTGTTACTTCTTTACATTTCACAGCATTTCGAGCATGATTCATTTCAGACATTTAGTTTGTTTATAGAGTCTTCAACTTTTTACTGAAAATCTCCAAATAAGCCATCAGGTGTCAATTGACGTATATATATATATATATATATATATATATATATATATATATATATATATATATATATATATATATATATATATATATATATATATATATATATATATATATATATATATATATACATACACGAATATTTGGAAATAATGATCAATAATATGGGTGAATAAATTATAGTATATAAAACATAAAATTCATTGCTTTCCAAGGTCACTATGAATAATATTTGACAGCGTAATAAATTGCTGAATGGACCAAATAGTAATTTCAATTTTCAAGATGGCAACATATTTACTATATTGAACGTATAATACTGATCGCTGCAATTTACGCTTGCGTTTGAACAGTAGCCATCGCGCAAATTTTTAGGAATCATACCTTCTTGTTGTTCTTGTCGTTTTTGTTGTTTATTTATCTTGGAAATAGATTTTGTGTAAAATGTAGGAGAAAAAGGAGCAAAATAATATATATGAGGTTGGGCGCTTTAAGCAACCAATGAGTTCAGAGAGCTGATCTGTTTCATCCATCCCAATAATACAACAAGGATTTGTGAGTTACATCTCATAGGTCCAATGTTACTGTTTACTCGGCGGCACGAACAAAATGAAGATTTTATTCAGAGGATCTCAATATATTACATCAGACATCATATGTTTATTAGGAAATGAGTGCGAATAGCATCTCAGAAATACTTGATGTTATATGTTATTGGAATTCGGTGCAATGGATATATTCCTTAGCTTGAAATAACTACTAGGAGCAAACGTCACGGGGAGAAAGCGTTAGTGAGTTTCCATGATGCCATGTTGAACGAGTAGCGAATTCGGACGCTAACCGCATGACGGTTCCTTGAATAATGTTGACCCTATAAAAATCTAGTTGTGTACATTGGCGTTGTCACTGAAGTGGCAGTATTTTAGTATTTTCGGTCAGAGACCGGTAAATTACACAATGGAATAAAATGGACTCTGTAGATACCATTGATGTCATGGTGGCAAATATAACTTAGTTGTACTGGTGTGATGGGCCATAAAGCTATAGATTGATTGGCACAAGGTGGCGTTGTTAAAATAGTTTCCTGAGTTATATGAGTCTTGTAGATATATATGACGTGAAATGCTGACGGTATGGAAAGATAATGAAGCAAAAATATCAGATGTGCGGTGGATATATATTTGGCAAGTTGAGAATAATGTGATCATGCATGGATTATAGTAAAATTTATGAATGCAATGAACACGTCGGGTTTTCTATCTTGCAACTAAGATTGCATAGAAGTCTTTTGAAATTTGGGGTAAACTTATGACATCTATCGGGAATTGTAACAGAGTCTGACACCAATGGGTATAGCAAAGAGCACCTGTTTTGTAGCAATGCTTCATTATATGATATGATATGATATGATATGATATGATATGATATGATATGATATGATATGATATGATATGATATGATATGATATGACATGATATGATATATGATATGATACGATATGATATTATATTATATTATATTATATTATATTATATTATATTATATTATATTATATTATATTATATTATATTATATTATATTATATTATATTATATTATATTATATTATATTATATTATATTATATTATATTATATTATCTATCTATCTATCTATCTATCTATCTATCTATCTATCTATCTATCTATCTATCTATCTATCTATCTATCTATCTATCTGTCGGTCTATCTGTCTGTCGGTCTGTCTGTCTGTCTATCTCTCACTATCTGTCTTTCTGTCTGTCTGTCTGTCTGTCTGGCAGTTATTCAATGTATCTGACAGGGAAATCGAACGGTGAACTTATATCAAGATAGATAAACAATAACTAATTAAAGCGGTACTTTGTCATGAAGCTATTGCAAAGTGTACAAATAGCACAGCAAATGTTGTCTCTGTAGCTTCGTGCATATATATATATATATATATATATATATATATATATATATATATATATATATATATATATATATATATATATATATATATATATATATATATATATATATATATATATATATATATATTAATGGCATAGTTTTAAATGTTAATTTGACTTGGCGATGGATACAAGTGTACAGCTACTTTCGTTTCTAACTTATATTACATATTCCAATAAGCTTTAAGATTGTCTATTGTGCAAATATTCAATTACCCCATTGCATCTTCGATCTATAATTCAACAAGAAAAATGAAGTGCTTAAATATATGATATCCATGGTGCAGGGACCCAATATTATTTAATATCCCATAAGTGTGATAATTACCAGTACCGATACCAAATGGTGTGAAACTAATTTAGATCCTAAATTTGATTTTTCTGTCAGAGAAACATTTGTTACTTTTTATAAAGGTGTTTAATCCTCTCTATTAGAAACTAATTCCACGCATGTAATAGATATTATCACAGAAAAAGACAGTAAATGTTGGAAGACTAAATTGAGGAATCTTATATATAAACAACAAAATTGGTCTTTCTTTCTGTGTGTAATTCTTGCGAAACAAGAGATCAAAAGTTCGAAACCCGCGGCGGATTCCAAATCTATTCTTCATGATTGTATTGTATGTGCTGCCTTTCATTTAAGGTATGAGGAAATAGACTTTTTTCATCTTTAAGGCAATGATTTTACCTTTTTTTCTGGATAAGTGTTATGTACGATTTATGACAGTTGACGGAAGGCTTTGTGAGACCCACAACAGATGGTCGACGGTATATTTATTCAGTTATTAGTCAAGTCAGTTGGCCAGTTGCTTAAAGGGGAATAAACTTTTTGTGTCGCTACGAAGGACATAGTTATGTGTTCAAAGGTACATATGAAAAGGCTGTGTCAAACACTGCCAACATCCAGCTAGGAGTACCATCCCATCAGATTAGAGAAATATAAAAACATACCATACGGAGAAGCTAATGTCTTAGACAGACAAAATGAGTGAAGTATCTAGCCAGTACCTGGGTATAATGGATATGTGGGTTCCTGACCGTAAGGAGAGCAGATAACACAGTCTAGTAAAAAAAGGTAATATTGAGTTGAACTTGGAAAGAAATAGGAAGTTCTTCTTGAAAGAAGTATCTAATCCAATTATTTTTGCTGACTTGAATAAATGGTAATTTGTTAGATCGTGTTTTAGATATTTACATTTCCTTTGTATCATTTCTGTAATTCATCGGACGCAGGAAATGTGAACAATTACAATCACCACAGCATATTGCACTGTCGATATGTAACATTTTAGTTAGTTAGTGTATGTGTAATACGAAACTTCGTTAAGCAACATTATTTGCAGGTAGAGTGAGGCGTGCACGGAATAAAGGCGTTAGAGTGTGTGAAAAGGGCATAGTACCGTGTTCACCATTTGTCGGATGAGAGGTCAGTGAGAGAATGGTAGATTACGAGTCGAGCATTCGGAGAACTGGATGAACATCTCATATTTTCTAATTGAAGCTCCCAGGGTGCATGTGGAGACGGCAATATGCACTAAAGGAAGAAGGGAGAAGTACGAGAAAAGTAAAAGGAGTAGTGGAGGAAAAGGAATAGCAAAGAAATTCTTACAATAGGATTAATTATTATATTATTATATTATAATATTAATATTATACAATATACAATATTATTACAATATTAATTTTCGCAAGATGTAGTGAAAATGGCATTTGGAACAGGCCAAATTATTATACTAGCTTATGAGTAGGGTGTAATTGTAAGATTTATGTCTAGAAATTGTTTGAATAGTTCAAGGTATTATTAATACTGATTTAATCGTTATATATTTTTCTTTGAGTTGTTTATGTACTTTGACTGTCGGCATTGCTGACTGGGGCCTCGTGAGTCATTCAATATTTCAATCTCCACCTTTTTAATTCTAAAACCAATTTTGTTTTAAATAATGACTTTAAACACTAAACAATGGCATACCGTCTACCTATTCAAACATGCATTTCTATTACCAAAATTGTTACCTCATAAAATATAAGCTCATTACTGAAATTGCGACCTGTTTACATAGAAAGTGGTGGTGTCGGTGAAGTTTTAGTGTTTGAAGAATGATAAATATGATTTTTTACACTTGACTTTAACATGAAATATTCTGATATTTGATTATTCGTGAAGAAAACAAGACAATATAGGAAAGAGTTTATAAACATTAAATCTTTAATGTTTCTTTGTGTCATATAAAAGTACCAAGAGCGATAATGGGACAAAAAATTTCTGATTTCAATCAAGTATCCTCTCCACATAGAAGTTTTATTGACCATTAAACCAATGGATTTTGTTTTCACATTTCACGCTTTTACGAACATTTACGTTTGTTCTGCTCATAAGCAATGCAATTTTTCAAGCACCAGTTCAAGGGAGAACACAACTGTAAACCGAAATCAGACTTTTAAGAAGTTGTCTCCTTTTAACATTCTCATTTAAAAGTTAAGGAAGTATATATATATATATATATATATATATATATATATATATATATATATATATATATATATATATATATATATATATATATATATATATATATATATATATATATTGTCTTGAATACATTTCTCGTGTGTGTCTTTCAAAAGTCCGACATACAAGGATCAAGTGTACAACAATCAGATATAATGAAATAAAACTAATAAATATAGGCTTGCGAATGAGGGCACAATTGATTGTGAGGTGAACTTACGGTTTGCCGGAAATTGTAGTTAGAATATTAATATTGTATAAGCAGGGAAATGTAGGTCATTTTCACACTGAATCTCATTTATTGGATAATAAATAAAATTGCTGTGACGAATCAAATATCAAATGTAATTTTTGGAACAAATGTTGCCTTCAACAACGCGGACGTCTGTTACCCAGAATGGTATATAAAACATGTCTAGATCCAATTACATTGATCACTTTTAAATCTCACATTACCAAAGGTTGTGTAGCTGTTTTTCTTTTGGATGTTCAATTATTTTACACGATACAATCAGTTGCTGTGTTGCTACAAAATGAAATATTGTATCGGTTCCAGTCAATGCAACAATGATACTGACATCCGATTTTTAATGTGCACGACCTTAATAATAATTTAATTCTAAAACATGAAGCCATGTCTGTTTCGGTACCTTGATTTCGCCCATAAAACCTGGTATAACTCTAGTATTTTCGGTAATCCTGGATATGTTTCCTCTGAATGATTTGTCTTGCAATGCATTATTAATTGCCATTAAAGCTAAATTCTGCCGAATATTACTGTCATAATTGTTAACTTAACGCACTGTTACACGTGTCGTTCTACACATTTGCAATTTTCATAGTTCACAAATAACACTCCAATGTGTGCGAGATAATAATATCATCATGGAGGAAGCATAATAAAATATGTAATATATAACAGCAATGAAGAGGTGCTGACAATTGCACAAATTACACCGCGACGTTTGGTAGCAGCACACTTTTAACAAACATTAAATCAATCATAAACGTTCTTTCCATTACGGCCAATAAAACTGGAATGTTTGGATTAATAAAGAGGTTGTGGATTGTAAATAAAAAGCAAATAAAGACGAGGCGAAATATTACAGCGGTTACATGGCGCAGATGGTGATTTTGTATTTGGTCAGGTACAAAGAAGTGTAGATTAATTTATTCACCACTCTCTTATAACCGATTTAGATATGTTGCTTATATTAAAACACGTGTAATTCAATACGCAGAAGTCAGATAATAAAAAGGACATAAGAAGAACATTATAATGAGTTAAATCTTCATGGAACTTCTTTGATAAAAAAATAAATATTCAGAAGCCCTAACTTTTGACCTGGTCTACACGGCTATGGTTGAGCGATAATTATTATGTCTCTTAAATACCCCGAACAGATTGTGAGTATATATTTCCTTCAAACAAGAACACGGCATTTTAAACAAGATGGGTATATCTATCTCAGTCCTCGGAGGCAGCCATATGTGTCGATTAAACAGTTGCATTAGATGAGTCCTGATGTGACGAAGATTGCTGACTAAATTAAAGACAAAGCAAAAAGCAGGTAGAGACAAAAATACAAGTAATCATCAGATCTAAGTAGGGAATTAGTATAACTTGCAATGAAGAATGAACTGAAGTGAACAAGTTTAAAGTTAAAGATCAACTATATAAGGAAACAATTTCAATGATGTGCAAACTAAAAAAAGAACCATAAGCAGGCCATCTTAAATTTGGATGGAAAACAATATTTATTAGCTGTAATGTTTCTAACTTTTCAGGCGAATTCCATTCTGACTCAATCAAATCACTCTAAGCTTACAAGAATTCTGGTCCAACATGTATTGCGCAAGAAAAAATTAATGGAAGCAACCACAAACCCAACATTCGGTTATCTATAAAAACATATATTAATCTTCTAAAGCAAAGAGCTAACTTTGTAATTAGATTCAGGCGTTTGTAGCGATCATTGAATTAACTAAAATTGGTTAGAGATGAGCCCGAGTAGTAATTTGGAAAAATGAATGCGACATAAGTCCGTAAGGTAAAGGGATTGTACTCAATAAACTGTTGACAAAGAGACAACAATATGTCCCTTATTATGAAAATCAGTACGTTTAGAAGGTCCTGAGCACAATGTTTAATAAACATAGCAACGATTGCTTGAAATTCAGATAAACCCTCTGAAGTTAAAACTAGCAAGGTGAAAAAACCAGAAGGTAAATATTTTAAATTAAGATTGGAGTGGACCTGAAAACATTCATCATGAAAATACTGCAATGATTACAGCGACCTAATTGATACAATAAGGCAATTAAGAGAAAGAGCGAAATATTAAAGTCACAATTATATGATATCTTATCAGCTTCTAGGAATGTTTGGAGTATGTAAAGCTCGCGATGTGACCATATGAAATAATTGGTTAGCGTAGTGATTAATTCCATCCAGGGAATAATTTTAAACTGTTAATGAAATATCCGGATACTAGTTTGAAAGAACGAATTTGACTTAGGATTGTAAATACTTGTTGAGCATGTCGTTAATATTGCAAACGATGAAGCTTTTTAACGAACCCTTTTGACGTGTCCTATATGTCTGTCGCTAAAGAGCAACATTCCTAAGTAAATGGAATGAGAAAAGATAATTTGAATATGAACCTCATTATTGGCAATTAAAGTAGTATGCATAGCTCATCTCTTTTTATTGTTTTGTTGGATCAAGCACTGAAACAGGTGGAGGAGGTACTATACTAATTTCAGACAGATGCATTGTAACTATAATCCGAAATAATTAAATTGTTGAGCAAAAGAGTTTGCATTCGTAGCACGTGATTTTAACCAACGTGTAACTTAAAATTCAAACAATTAAAATTCAACAAACCTTACAATTTCCAATATCAGAAAACGTCATAAAAGTGAGAAGTGACCCGTTATGGAAAGGTCCTACATAAACCTTTAAGCGAATTCAACAGCCTTAATTAAGCTTCGAACATAATTAATGATATTTAGCAAAGATCCTAAGTAATCATACAAATATCAAGATTATTGTGAAATTGTAGACTGAGACAAGTGATGTGGGAATCAGAGACATTTTAAGAAAAATGTATGTTGATAAATGTATTGTATCTGAAAGTCAAGTACTCAATAAACCAATCATATATATTTGTACACCTTTCTTCAAGCATTTCTTAAAGCATGTATATATATATATATATATATATATATATATATATATATATATATATATATATATATATATATATATATATATATATATATATTGCCTGCTTAACTTTTATCCATGACTGTAGGTTGCAGCTTAAGCTAATGACCATTTATAAGCAATGGATAATTATAGACAACTATTTTTATAGCTTTAGATCGTACTTAAAGTTAATGATAATTTGTAGACATGGTTCAAGTTGGAGTATATATTAAAGAGGCTTCGGCAACAATTCTTCAATGTTATTTTAATGTCAGTGTTTTTGGAATAACTTTTATTTGTGTTTAAATATGAGTTGAGAGTAGTCGTTAATTTAAACAATGTATTAGAATTAGAAAGTGTTACTTGACTGATTGGACTAAAAGTCTGGTTTGGATTTATTGAAAATTCAATCAAATACATTATGGTTTATATCATTATGATACATCAAAATAGTTGGTACCTTACAATATTCAATGGCAAGCACACACAAGACTGGAATTCATTCGTAATACTTTATCCCTTTTTATTGGTCACATAATATTAGCATTATTTCTAGTATAATTTAAATTATGGCACGTTCCATTTAATATTGCACATTTTATTTTAGGGAAATTAATTATTTTTATTTTACAAAATTGTTGCCATTTGCTTTTTTGTTACGTAGTTTTAGAACATCGAAACGCACGGAACAGATCGTTTAATTTCCACAAGATTGTTTCATGAGACTTGTATTCTTTAATGAAAAAATTTGATCAATCCTTTCATCGTTTTCTTGTTTTATTTTGTGGTGGGGTGGTGTGGTTTGGAATGAAATATGGTTTAGCTATAATCATTTCTATACTGGGGACCCTAGCAGCCGATTGGTCTAAAACGTTCGCCGTTACGGACAATTTCTATCTCTCCTCTGTCTGCGTGGGTTCGATTTTTTTGGCTAGACCAATGTTGGTTTATCAGAAAGCTTGCCAGAAGCTCTCCATTTATCGATGGTTCTTCTCGAGATTTTTTCCGGGTTCTTCCTCCACCAGTTATACTGGCCGTTATATATCTCATATATTGTGCTGACAAATGGCGTTTAACCCACAACAACAACAGCCGTAACAACAATAATTTCATACCAATATATATATTAATCCATTTAATAAAAAAAAACTTTCTTGTAAATGTGAGTGTGAAAGTTTGGTCATTGAGTCAAACGTTGCTAAATGTCGAAAGATAAAATACCGCTCAGATTAAATATCTGGTGTGTAATAATTCCTTCTGCATGTATTATAATATTTTGTGAAAAACATGAAAGAAACAATCAAAGAAGATATTGTTGATGAGAATAATTGCTAATGTAAACATTACCATTAATATCCAATTGTATCAATATTATTTTGAAATTAGACATGATTTTGAATTTTTTATATATATTAAAGGGTTACATGGTAATTTATCTATGTTTGTTACAATAACAAGTTGAAAGAGATAGAATAAGACATTTCAGTGACAAATATAGATGAATATAGGCAAAGAAATAGTTGAGTTAAATAAATTATGAATAGAATGTAAAACTTCAGGCGTGTTATAGAATATTTTATAGGTGCATAAAACTACAGGAAAATATGTTTTCATTTGTAGAGGATCATTGATGACTGTACCAATAATTTATTATAAAAAGTGAGAAAAGTCAGATGGCTAGAATAATGTCTTACTGATGTGACAAGCAGAAGTTACACGTGTCCTCCAGTGCCATCTTAGGCTTTGAAACCATGATAATGTACAAGTAATTTAATTTGAAGAAACTCTAGTGGAGCTAGTTCTAACGTGGCTTGTATGGTGTTGGAAGAATATGATATCCAAGCTACTGTGAATTTAGGCTGAGACTTAAAGGTAATCAGAATGTAAACTACATATTGCTTTCAAAGTCTTGACGAAACTTAGTATGTAGGTACATATCATTTACAGATAGGCTTGATAATCAGCGTCATGTACATTGTTGCTCAAGTTCACAATATTGACTTAAGGTATTGAATTATAATCAGGTTTCAAACGAAAACGTAAATAAAAAGAAAATGAATTTGAACAAATCTGGCTTGTCGATTTATCTTGGCAACATCTCATATGATTTTAGTTTTACATAATTGAGTGTAGGGTCAAGTGTCAAAAAAGTTAAGATTTTGCACTAGTCATAGAGTAAATGGAAATTGACATGATTGTGTGAATGTGTACGTCTTATTTACATAGCAGACGACGAGGTGGTTGTTGTTCAGTGCGCAAGACGTTAATATGTGTGACCAGAAAGTTGCAGGTCTAATAGCTACTAATTTGAGGGATATGTCCTTGTCAAAGTGTTTATGTGACCAAAAACACCGCATCAAGTCCAGCCATTTATCTCAGGATAGCCTGAGTACGTGTGCTATGCGGCCTTGCATTAAAAGTCAAAGATGATGAAATTTGTGTTTTAACTTTAAAGGGTTCTTAAGACATTAACTTGAACTAATATTAATACTCTATAACTTAGTATATCATATATTTACTTTTGATTATCAAGGCGTAATATCAAATTATCACCTCCACATTATGGGTATTTTAGTTTGTAGAGTATATAATTAAATAGCACCATGTGAATAATGTGCACTGAGAATATCTAAATTAAGAATTAAAACTAAATATACAATAATTGGATGTAAACTACCAGAAAAAATAATTATTTTATCAAAAAATTATCTGGAAAAAACCTCTAGTGTTTAGGTAATGTGGGAACATTTAAGAAAACCAGAATTAGGGCTCTGTTAGAAGCAGGTTACAGTGATCTTCTCTTGTACTGATAACACAGGCAAATATCGTGCATCCTTTCCATCGGACAATTCGTATAGCTCTATAGATCTATATATTAATGTTATTATGCTCTGAGAGAGTCTTTCGCCTCAGTGCAAAATTGAATCTCTATAATCTGTTTTGGTATTGTGTTGCAAATAACATTCTATATGTTTATCTCAGTACACCCCTTTAGCTGTACAATACAACAAACCAAGTGATTCTAGAGAAGAAAAAAAAAACGTATCGGCCTGCATGTAATCATAGCGAGAAGTTTGCTTAACTCAAGATATCATCAAGCATGCGCTGTGCAAAACTAATATCCCTTGCTTTGACGACCGTGTGTGTATTAAAGTATAATCATGTAATGATAAATATGTATGTACAGGTTAGTTTACCAGTGTGCACGGAATGTTATAGCAGTGTTCATTAGCAAGGTAGACGATATAAATCCACTCCAATTGTAGCAATTACCTCCCCTGTGCTAAGAATAAAACATATTTTGTTGTGTAACTGTGAACCTGCATTTTTATTTAAAATCAGTCATTCGTTTGGGGATAATTTCCACTGATAATAAAGCGAATAGTAGCTCTCTGCTATGCATAATAACGCATTCATACATTTGGATTATAAGTTCGATGCCTGCTTTGTAATCTTTGACGATAATATTGTCAGTCCTTTTGATTTCTTAAGTTGCGTTTTAAATCGTTAAGTTAATTATTAAATTTCCACAAATAAATTACACGTATTAGCTATGACCTTGGTGGAGTTCGTAAACCGAATTAGAATATTTGTAACATAAATGCTGAATTTTATATCTTTTCAAATGAAAAATCCTTCTTCGATAAGATTAAGGAGTGCGTTTTGTGACCTTTCTAACTTCCACCTCATGAAAACACGTACCAGCAATAAACCATTTCTTATATTAAATTAAAAAGCGTCAAGCACTCTCCATAAATTACGATGAAACAAAAACAAAATAGTTAATGATGGAAGTATGCCTAAAACATAAAAAGCCATCATAAGAAAGCGTCCATAAGAATCTCATAAGTGTTCGAAATTTTTCTTTTGATAATTGAAAAGACACTTGCTTTATAAAAAATCAACGAATGATGGCAGTTTAGGCCGATTGCTAGTAAGAAATAATGTGTATCCATGTATGTGTTTTATTAAAATTAAAACATCTCATAATTTAAATCAGAAGTATTAATCGTTGCGAAATTTAATTTAAATAAAAAAGTTACATTACTAATTTAAATTTTGACTCATCAGGACAGATTCAAGCAGATATGGTGAACTTTTTCAACAAATTGTTGGATGCATGGGAGGAATCGTAAACTAAATATTCAATATAGTTTGTCATGTTGCCTATAGTTACGCATACCCCCTATTTATCTTCATGAAATATTAATAAGATCCCAGTTTGTAACTATATTAAGGACCCGTCTCATATAGGAAATATATATTATATTATATACTGAATCTTCTGTGTGCCGTGAACAAAGGATGAACTAGCTATACATGTATCGTTTTCTTTAATGTTTCCATTTATGATATTGCAAAGAAGGTTGTTGATGGAAGTGATTCTCTGTATATTTGTAAAGTCCATGTATAAGGAGTACTTTTGAAAGAACAAATCTAATGAGAGTTAGCATTAGTAGCCAGACCAGAGAGGTGTTTCTAAATGACGGAGTGTTGTATGGACCGGAAGACATGCTGCACCAGGTTTACATTGCCAATTGCTTTCTTGCATCGGTAAGACAGAAAAATGTAAGACATCGAGTACTAATAAAAAGACGAAAATACTGTGAAAATGTGATAATAGTTCCATGACTCATACTTGTTAATTGCCAGTGAACCTTCTAGCGCAAGAGTCTGCAAATGTTTACCCATTCCCAGTCGAACACCTGCCTTCTTGGTTACTCATTCTTGAACCGTACATAGGCGAACACTCCTCAGCTACCAATTTTACCACATCGCCAATTTCCTTTTAATCCAGTGTAGAGTTGTATCCAGATACGAACCAGTTGAGTTCCATGATCCCTCGTTGACACTCTAGATCAAACATTGTGATGCCTACTTCAAAAGATTCCCTTAGTATTCCACAGTCTTGAATATTTCATATCTATTTCGGTCATTCGTTTTCAAACACTATGATTGAAAGCATTACACCTACAACCTAATGCAGATAAAGGCCTGCAGAGCGTAGATGACAAATATCCGGTGAAGTGTTTGTTTTCTTGGGGTCATTATTTAATTCATTTTTAAAACCGTATAAGCTGTCTATAGGAAGAAATATGCTAATTTGTAATGTTATAATGTTTACAGATTATAAAAGATGAAATGATTTGAACAGTGAAACAATGTTAGAATTTATAAAATTTTCCTGCGTCTTCTTAATTATTTTCCTATTCATGATATGGAACTCCGTTTGAGTAATATTTATATGGGTCATCTAGTTTTTTGTCTCCCATCTGCAGTACCTATATTAAGTTCTGATTTTCACTCTTTCATTTCAGGAGAATAGGTTTTTTTTCTGTTTTGTCTCGCATAAAGCAAAACTATTTTTTCCCGATGATGCTTATTCATTTTTTTGTATATTTAGACACGCAAAGAAATTCCAAACTCAACAAGCAAACGCTGATGATATTCTAAGTCTTGGCAGGCGTTTTGTAGATCAAGAGATATAATTGGCAGGCGTTTTGCAGATCAAGAGATATAATTGGCATGCGTTTTGCAGATCAAGATATATAATTCAAAATTACTTTTATAGTCAAAGAATATTGTTGAGTACTTGATAATTCCAATGAAAATATTTTGAATAAATAACTAATTCATCTAGCCCATTAATTAAGCCATAGGTTTGAACAAATGTCATTTAGCCTCATTACTTAAGATATAGATTTAACTTTGTATTACGGGTAGATGGTTTGCTTTATTTTTTCGACAATTTCGTTTGATATCATTTGACATTCCATAATATAATGGCACTCAATCTTATGGATTGATGATAGATAAATAGCGATTTTACGACATGTTATCTCTTTGATTTCTTTCAGGAAAAGGGTTTTTTTATTTTGCATAAGGGTGCCATGCTTGTATAATCTTCTGCTTTGAGCATTTATCGTACTCTGGGATACTTTGTAGATGAATACAAATATAGCGCCTGATTTCAAGCTGGGAACAGAGTATGATTCAAAGCCTGTTAATGTCTACAAGCAATGGTATATCAATCTATGCCTTTATCATGATAGTAGGCTCGCTTGACTCCGGTAATGTATTCTTCTTTAATCTCATCGTTTACTAATAAAGAAAAATAAAATTTGATGTAAGGACGTCGTTTTCTTTCAAGCTTGTGGAAATAATTTACCGTGATCTAAATACAATGTTATATTTCAGCACTAATTTGCAAATTGAATACACTGGATTTAACTAATGAAATACACATTACGGCTTGAACTATACTGCACTGTGTACCACAAATCATATCTCTCCTCATAGTGGACTCCTGTCAAGCACTTTTGGTATACAATATATATATATATATATATATATATATATATATATATATATATATATATATATATATATATATATATATATATATATATATATATATATATATATATAAAGGTTGATTTCGTAAGGTAGCTTCGTCTCGTCCAACATTAACAAACAGCAGCAAATCTCACACGTGTGAGGTAAAGTACACTCACTCGTTTGCATGGGATGTATGCATTCAGTTTTGTACTCGTCAGAGTGCTGTAGAATATATTTCTTTATTGTAGTTTGACATATGAATCAGTGGTAGTATGGTCTTGGTATGTGACTGACATTACCTTTGCCTTTAGAGGCTAGAATGTCACCCGACCTTTTCGGTGAGCCATGTTAACATGGTTTCTTGCGGAAGAGGCACATTATTTCAAATTTCTGAATCCTCTATACATATCTGATTTATCTCCAAATGCTTTTTCGCTATATCCCATCACCAAAGATACAATGAGAGGTAGATGATTTAAAGTTAGAAGTTCAGTTGTCAAGCGTAAAACCAAGATATCAAAAAGTGAATCTAAATAGCTAAGTGAAACGGAAGGTATCTTCACGCTCCAGTGTTGTTTCCTATATAAAGTGAGGTACATCCCACTTGTCTTTTACAATTCTTCTCTGATTAACTGTCTGGCATCCCAGTCACAAAACGTGATCTCAGTGATAATTAACTACTGCAGCATGGAGAAAAACTCTATACAAGAACGTAAAATGCTGATCACGAAACTGACTAAAAATATAAAACTTATATCAACGGTCAGGTTAAACAAATATCTTAACAAATAATGTGTATCATCACCGTCACAAATGACACTAAAAATCTACATCATAACTTGCAATTAGTGTTCAAGAATGAACTCTTTTGGACACCAAATCGTCAAGTAAAGACTTATTTATATAGACCTACAGTAATAAGAAACCGTCTGGATCTATCAAAATAGCTCTACTTCATTACTTTATAAATGACGCTTAAATTTCTTCTATGGAGATCATAATGAGCAATCGTGGTAGCAAGGAACAGCTGGATCATGAAATAGACAAAATCTCGACACGTCGATTATCTTGTTGTATGAAAATGATTGCACGTTCATCGATTGTGATCTATGGTATTGATTGGATCAATACTGCAGATTATTCGTTCATTAGTCTTGACATGAAATCTGGTCACTGTCTCAGTAATATGAACGTAGGCTACCTGATTGCCAAGCAATGCAGCAAATATGGAAGTACTTCAGAAGTGTGTAAAATGTAGATGAATGAAATAATAAAATTAATCCTTTAGTTGCTAATAACAGCTGTCAAAACAAATAATGTGTTTAGTAAATAAGCATTTTACCATCCCTGTCGTTTCTGCTACTAACAAAGAAATAATTTAAGTTTAAGCGAAACAAACAGAGCCATCAACATAAAGCATTTATGTTTGTTTTATTATCAAGGCTAAAAGATTAAGGTCTTCGTGACCATGATATGCCAAGTATTATTATACAAATCCAGCGAATTCTAAAATCCGAATTTCATTTTAATCCTCACGTTATTTTTTTCCCTGGCAGAAGGTATGATTTGAAAGGTAATATGGGATCATCCGGGAATTTAGATTATTGATTCAAATATTTTGGAGATATCACAATAGCTTTTGAAATTTAAATTTGCTTTGTTCGAAATTTGTATTGCTCCTTCAAACAATTTTAGTTTCAAAAATTTAAGTCAGCAACCAAAATGTAATGTAATGTAAAGACCGTTGCCTTAAGTACTAGCTATCCAGGCTAAGAGCCTGTGAAAAGGAAGAAACACAAAATTGAGTTGGACAGAGTATTTCACAGTAGCAATCTTTGAATGAAAACAGCTTGCAATAAAAGCTTTTAACATAAAACAAAGAGAGATTCTTTCCGATAACAGATCATAAATAAATATTATATGTAACATGAGTAGGATTTAATATTTTATTATCAGTATGAATAATGGATAGAGGTATAATGTACATATTATGCTAATTTAATTGTATATCCCAATTGTCTTTTTTAAACGTTCTTCGAATCTCAAGAGCCAATGTCATATATCTAGCACATTGCTCGATGCTCGTTTGTTCGATTAGTTCAATGTCTCAGACACTACTGCTAGCAGAATTACTAGATATGTAAATGTTTGATGAATAATGCTAGAATTATCTGTAATACTACGTGGCAGTGACCTATATTTCAAGTTGGTTGATTTTAGCAATTGAATGCACGCATACTAAGCTTAGATATGTTCAATGAATAATCTGACATCGTTTATACTCTGTACCCTAATGGTCAGTCTATTACAAAAATGAACGATTTCATAGCTAAACAAAGAATAATTTCATAACAGAAAAATGAGTTTAGCAAACGTAATTTGAGATTGTGATTGTCATGGAGATCTTAGAAGCATATTAATAATTTATTTTCAAATTTTTATATCAACATGTTTAAAATCTTTATTAAAATCGTTATTCTTCTTTTTTTTTGTAAAATTCGATGGAATGAGCTATGGAACAGGTGTTTTCTCACCATTACGCAATATTAATTTATCCAAGTAAGCCCAAATTATAAAATCACCTGAGGACTTGATTAACACATTCAACAATCGATCACTTGAAAGGTATTAGCAAATATTGTAAATACCGCCCTAGAATTTTCTAGAATATCGTCAGTTTTAAAAAAGATCTCTATTCACTATAAGAAAATTAATATACCCAATATACTGGTTTGTCCATTACAACAGTCCATTTTATTTGAATCAAACACATCAAAACCCAAGCTAACATCTATGTTTTGTATGATCACCACTTATAAAACAAAATATAAATTATGTTTGGTTCAGATGAACGTAAGTCATTTTAAGACACATGAATGCATTTTATTACAATAAATGTCCATCCTTTTCATTTTCAGGAAATGTTGCTATACGTTGTTTATTCTTATACACATCGGTTGGTACTACCAGAGACGAAATGTTCGTTATTTTTCTACATAGACATGCTGATTGTGAAAGGCGTTTAGGTGTATGATTCAAGCCCATAAACAGCTAAACTGCACAGTAATCCTTCGGCTTCTATATACAGTATACAGAGTCAGTCAAACGAAAAAAATAGTTTTGGGGAACTTTTTAGAATCATTGATTTGTCAATCAATAAAATTTGCGATACCCTATTAATTATGCATTTTGTCTTAAATGCTCATTAGTTTATGAAGGCACTATGCATACATATGTAATGTTATGATATGCCATTAGCATGCTTTTTCTTTAATCGAACAGTGGGTCATCTTACACTGAAATATGAGATATATCTAGGCAGGTATTAAAAGCGTTGACGTACACTTGAACACTTTGTGGAGAAATTCAATTATATGATCTATTCTCACCAAAGCAATCAACATGAATCCTTTCCTGATCATGTCAAGAACCTTCAGCTTACCAGTCCGAGTCTTCTTGATAGCATGCTTACTTCCTTCCGGTAAGTTTCTCGCTATTTCACATTCGGTCTGTCTTATGAAAACTAAAATAAATTTATACGACTCTTTTGTTCAACTTGTTGCCATTAATACCCCGTGCATTCAATATGCAGTTTTCTACTTAACCACAAGCTATTTCAATATTTAAGTACAGTATTCAATACTCCAAAACGTAGTAAAATATTAGAAAAGAGAGCACACGAAAACGACAGTGCAAATGGAAAAATGGTTCTATGACAACAAAAGATAAATGTTTTCTTTAATATAATGATTTATGGCATATAAGTGTAACTGAATTTATATCTACAAATTATATCAGTATACTGCTAGCTGTCCGGGAAATGTATTTGCAAGTATGTTCTTTATTTTATATTTGTTCCTTTTTATATATTCATTTCTTGTTAAATATATATTCTTTGATATATATATATTTCTCATAGCGGATAGGAAAGCGCATGCACATCTTTTGCTATGTGGTTTGAAGTATAATTTTATAATCAAGAGCTGCACTCAAATGCTATCATATATTTTTTATTTGTGATATTATTCAGACCTAAGCAAGCTTTTCTAGCTAGTAAGGTGTACGGCGACTAATACCTGTAACTTATTATTGAAAAAATTGTTATATTCATACTAAACATATGGTTTTTTATTCTTCTGATTTATTGTTATTCGACAGAATCATGTTTATGTAATTTCGTCGAATTTATAAAACTTGCGTATGATTAGGTGTGTATGTAAAATAAATCAATCTACCTTATCATGTGCAGTCATTATCATTTAGATATTATCTCTATGCATTTCACATATTCTTTGAAAAGTCATTCCAAGCACTAAATGGGAGCTGGACAATGACTTTGAAAACAACCTAGACACATCTGAATGGCTATGGGAAAAGAACGGGATTTCCATGCTGACCTGTGGCAGTCTATGCACCCAGAAACAATTCTGCCTTTCATTCTTTTACAATCCGTCACTGAAAAAATGTTTGGGGTCCAAGTCATTTAAACGTGGACTCAGTGCTAATACAGCGAAGCAGCAAGGATGGAAGTACTACACAAGTATGTATATTGTAGATAAATGAACAAACCAACTGAATCATTGTTTGACTAATAACTTTGAAAATATACTTCATGAGTTATGAATGTATCATCGTACCATACAATATCTATATCAGATTCAATAATTATTGTCTAAATAAGACACATAGAATATTTAGTATAGAACCATTAACGTACTTCCGTGCCGTCAAGCTATGCATGGAGTTTCGTTTAGTAGTGTATCGACTAAACTCTAATATGACACAATAAGTGCATCTAAACCAAGTTTATGTCAGTTTTGTTTTGAAAGTATCATTAGAAACACTAAACCCGACTAACATCAACGTAATGACCTTGAAGATTCAACCTGTTTGATGACTCCACCTAATACACTGTAATATAATGTTAAACACAGAGTTATCATTAAGTAATATCAAAAGAATTAACAGAAAAATTAAAAATATAGTAATGATTAAAGTAAAGTCACATTAGGATAGACGTAAATATTTAGCGGGTATGAAATCTGTATCAAAACAGTTGAAAATTCAAGCTAGTGACAAGCAAAATACAATACGTTTAAATAAATATAATTCTTGGCATGATTGTTTCTAAAAGAAATGTCTTTTTTGTTGTGAAAAAGCATAAGGAAAAAGATTAACATTCCACGTTTTAAAATAAATTAAATGTCGTACATAATCTTTCTATCTCATACCCCTACCTCCCTCTCTCTCTCTCTCTCTCTCTCTCTCTCTCTCTCTCTCTCTCTCTCTCTCTCTCTCTCTCTCTCTCTCTCTCTCACTCTGAATCTCTCTCGTTGATGCCATATGTGACATAATACTCTATCTATAGAGTGAGAGAGCTAAAAGAATTTGACCTGGAGAAAAATTTTGAACTTGCAATTACACCTAGTAACTTAGTGGAATTCATTAGTAATAATGGTATGAAAGTCATAAACGAATGACAAGGCTGTATATGTAAAATGTAATGGTCTGCCAAAAAACATGACGTTTTCAAGATGGCGTCGTTCACACCTCCTTTGAATGCTTCACAACTGTTCCAAAATAATATTATAGTCTATATGATAAGCACTTTCTACATCCACCGAATATTCCAAAAAAATTATTTTCCTCTCTAATAATATCTAGTACAATATAAAACATGGCTGCAGAATTACAACAGGAAAACAGAAAATGACTATTACAGCAAATTTGATTGCTCAGGTCTTGCGTTATATACACTTTCAGGATCAAGAAAGTATTCATTTAGTATGTATTGGCCATTTTTCTGATGAGGTTAACTTTGGCCTGGTATTAATAACGCAATAGACTTGGATGACAGCGAGTCACTTTAGACTTCTTATTTTCACTATTCTAATCAGTGTAACAAAACAAAATATTATCACCATTTCGCCATTTCAACAGGAAGAAGAACAGTTGATTTCACGATTGTTTGAAAAGCTATTAGCAAAATCGAAGCCACAAAATAAAATTTTGATGTTTTCTGAAAACTTCGGTGGTTATGAGAAAATAGAGATTACATATGGTACTCAGTGGTAACCAGAGTTAGGAAATATTTTCTACGACTTTAAGAAATTGAGAAAGATTAACACTTGGATTTGCAACATTTTAAAGTGTATAATAGTTCATCTGCTGATAATTGTATCCAGTGACCACAGCTCCCTTACTTTCGTTAACAAAATGAAAAATAAACGCTATAGATTTTTAATATAAATATTGATATTAGGAACACTAGATGAAAAGATAATATGATTGTAGATGAATTTGTTGGTGTATAGATGTACAATTTTGATCTATTTTGTTTTTATTTTAAGTCATGCATAATACACCTTTCTATGTAATTTAAATTACTGAAGCATCATATATATATTTAGCTAATATCTAAAAAAGTTTTATTTTTACAATTTCTTTTTCATTAATAGGGAATGAGTTTTGTACATCTAGTTTGCGTTGTGTGCTTGACCCTTTTATATGATTCAGGGTATAATTGTTGTTTACGTGTGTCATTTCTGGTTTTGCAGGACCCCAACTTTGCGATGGAGGATATGCACACAACAAGACGCTTGGATTGTGTTACAAAATTTTCTTCGAATTTAAGAACCGTTCGGATTCCATGGCTAAATGTGAGAGAGAAGGAGCAAAGTTGATTATCATCGAGAATGCAATTGAATTCGAACACATTGTAAACGGTAATGCATCTTCTATTATTGTCCAAGCTACTATTCCTCTTCTGGAGCATATTCTATTGCAAAGTCTTGTTTTTGCAGCTTTATTTAGTGTGGTATAATGATCTTTACATAGATGATACGCCAGCCTATGATATCATTTTATCACTGTAAAAAAATCATCAATATTAGACCATATTAGGCGTAATTTTACATTTTATATAAAATTGACATTGACATTAATGTACTTCTGGCTATGTAACCTTCTAGTACATCGGCTGGAATTTAATTTGAAAGTGTCTTCTATGTTTCATCGGAAATAAAATAGATTATATTATAAGCACACGGTGTAAAGTATGACAAATTTGCATAAACTGAATGCGAAAGACAGTTTTTGCGGCTTTCGTTTCCATCTAGCATAAGTGAAGCAACTTTCAAAATTGACTGTGTAATTTGATTAATTCCTTCCATGAAGTTATCACACAACTACTTAGCGTACTAAATGCAGATGTTATAAAATATTTTCCTTGAAATGTGTTATATCACCAACTTGTTAAACTAAGGATTTTATAACCATTTTAAGCTAAAACATTGTTTGTAATTAAGGAACCTAATGAAGCCTAATATCAGAAGATGAATTTGTGGGCGTTGCTAAGGTACTTTTTAATAGTCGTTATAATCGTAATACATTTAATTTTCTTTTGCCTTATACATGTTAGAAATACATGAAAATGAAAGATAGCTCTAAGATACATGTATTCCCAGAAAATCATAGCAGACATCTTTAAGCATTAAATTGTTTATCTTTATTTCTGATAATGCCAGTTAACGATATCTTTCCTTGCTATATGACAAATATTATTCGTTTAGCTTAAATTTAACTAAAGGTCAGATCTTAATATTTGAAAATCTAAAATATCAAAGTTTTATAGACACAAACGTAAGCAATAAATGCTAATCCACGAATGTGAATTAGTCAAATAAACTGCCAAACAATGGTTAGAGTCATATAGCATTGACATATTAATGCATAGCAGTATATTACTGCAGAGCAGTATCCTGCAAAACCGTCAAAACCGCCTTAGTCAATAGACGTTTCTGAGTTTTGTATGAATACCTATCATGGTAAAGTTTTCAGCCTTGCCTTTATTATTGATGGTAACTGTCCAAGAGACAGAAGATAAACCATGTTATTGATTTTGTATACTGCAGTTGGAGCATTACACAGGTAGCAGGAATTTAACTATACTGGAAAAAAATATTTTATATTATTGTAAAATATATATCAAGGAATATATTTTATATTGAAAAATTGAAGAAAAGAATACATGATACATAACCATTTTCAGACCGATACTAATATTATTCTGAAGAATTGTATGGAGATCTTTAGAATGGGCTGATTATATCAGATGATTTGTAAGAAGATAACCGAGTTTGGGATTTTCGGATTAACAAACAAACACCATTGATGGGAATGCAATACAATATTTAATGTTGTATGAAAATATGAAATGAAGAATGACAGATAGGTGCGTGCATGGGTCCAAATATTGGACTAATTAAATTAATTAGCACGATCTTACTAATGCAGCAAATACAAATGCAAACACATTGACATATACGGTACCAAGATTAATAAAAGGAAAGAACGATTCATGGTATATCACAAAATGAAAATATGATCTCCACATAAGCAAAACAAATGATGTTTCTCTCAAAATAACGAATTGATAGTTATACGTATATTAGAAAAACAAAAGCTTCGCTCAACATAACGAATTAATGGTTTTACTGACGATAGCACAACAAATGTTTTTTTTCGATCAAATAATAAATTGATACTTTTCCAGACAATAGTTAAATAAATGGTGTTTCGCTTAAAATATGGAATTGATATTTTTAGTCACAATAGTAAACCACTGGGAATAACAAAAACACTGTAAACGCCCAAAGCCAAAATGTTATATGTCTGGAGCATTGTATATATTCCATTAATTAACTCTTTGCTCCCAGTTCCATTAGCCAAACAATCAAATGATTATTTGTAGTTACCGATCGCCATTAACTCCTGGGTTTGATAACTAGCGCCCACCACTTTGGTCTGCAACGCTGGATCACCCTCAACCCACTAGTAACGATCAGAATATATGTCTCTAAACACCGTTGGAATATGCAAGCACTCGAACACATATACGCACAACACAGCTCATCACTGCACTCGCAGCATACGCAGCTCACACAGCACACGCAGCTCTACACAACTGTAAACACAGCTTTCGCACAGCTGAAAATACATCCAATATCGTATACTGCTCATTACTATGGTAATGCGTAACAACGGTATATGCGTTAAGTTATATGCATTGTCAGTCTTCCATTATAAAACAATAAACCGGTTCAGAGGGAAATTGGTGAATTATACGATTCATAATGCACTAAACGGTTCTGCACTAAATGCAATCTTGTAGCTAAAACTCATAATACATACAAACAAATAAATACTAATATGTTAAATGTCTTTTATAAGCTGTTAACGACTTATCGTGTAAATATATATATATATATATATATATATATATATATATATATATATATATATATATATATATATACACACATATATATACATATATATATATATATATATATATATATATATATATATATATATATATATATATATATATATATATATATATATATATATATATATATATATATATATATATATACATACATAGTGTATTTTATCGTTCCAAATAAAGCTAAATATTTTTCTTTCAATATTATGAATCTTGGCTTCTGGGAGATCATATAGTGCTCATTATGTTTTTGCTAACTGTACACGGTCCATTAGGTTAATGTCTGTGTTCGACCAAGTTAATATTTGTGCATGTATCTTTTCTAAAAGCTCACAATAGCTTTCTTAGTAGAGATTTTCCCATATATTGTACCTAATGCTTTTACATTTTCTTCAATCTTGGCGGGTGGTAACTCTGGATATTTACCTCTCCAGTTACCGACTAGTAAAATTTGTCTTATCGTGATTAATCGTAGAACCAGTGGCTTTAACAAATTGAGTAAATGCATATTGCAGATGTTTATATGATGATCTATCTCTGGTAAAGTTCGCGCAGTCATTTGCATGTAACATAGCTTTAAAATCTAGTTTTATATTAGGTATTTGTATTCCCTGAATACTAGTGTTATTATTTATATTTATGTTCAGGGATTCTATATCGATCACATATAGCAGCATAGATAGGGGCATCCCTATCTAACTAATGTTTGTATATTTTTTCCCTGTAAGTGCGCTATTAACAATAATTTTCGAAATAATGTTAATAATGTTAATAATGTTTTGGCCGAAACCGCATATTTCTAATATTTTACAAATGAAATCATATTCTATCCGATCGAAAGCCTTTTCTTGATCGAATACAAAACATGATCCCCTTCTCCCCTCTAATATTTAGTAGTTCAATTACTGAAGAAATTGATAAAGTATATGTATTAGGTTTCTACCCATCCCCCACAACTTTGATTAATGTCCATTATTATATTTAAACAGCTTCTTTTTATTCGTTATTATTTTACGTAATATTTTATAATCGTTATTTAGAAAGGTTATAGGTTTCCAGGTTTTTAAAGTCTTTTTGTCCGCCTTTCCTTTATATATTAAGGTTATAATTCTTTATTTTAAACTTCTCCGGCATGTCTCTATTTATAAGTATGTTATTATACATCAATTCTAAATTATCTATAAGTTCGTGTTGAAATGTGATATAAAACTCGGATGTAATGCCATCCGATCCTGGGGATTTCCCTTTTTTAATATTTTTATTATGGATTTTAATATCTTCCCTTCAGTAATAGTAAAAGTAGACCCCCGATTGACAAAAAGGTCCGTAATGTAAGGATTAAATTTTAGTGTGTTGCATTTATACACAGGAAATGTAGCTGATCGTCTGTGCAATTCATGTATTCAGGTTATTCCATCTAAAGCACACCGCGCGTGCGGCACGGGATAAAACCAAACTCAAGTTTTGAAATAATGTAAAATACATATTGATCAACCTCGAGTATGGTTGTACACGAAAAACGAAATTCGAGTACATTTACTTAAAAAATAAATATATTTATAAAATTCTGTGACATTATTGACCAAATAAAATGTCGACGAAAAACTTAAATCACTATTTCGTGTGAATGGATAATACAGATTTGTAAAAAGAAGCTCAAAAGATGACATTAACTTAGAAATGATTTTAAATCAAGAATGGTGTAATGTTTGCCATGGTTTTGAGCAGAAACAGTTTATAAATATATATTATATTGTTCAAGAAGAAATGAGTAAATCACCTAGTTCTTTAAGTTCTTTGATGTGGGCAAGAAGTGTTACACAAAACAATACTCAGGTAATATCAACACAAAATATTCTAACATTAATTACGCTGAACAGGAGCAAATCAATAAAACTAAAACTTGTGTTATTTACATAACGATGGCATTTTCTAAACAAAATTATTTCTTTTTTAAGATAGCTGAAGTGTTGCTGTGCGATCACAAGTGGAAATTACAAATAGCTGTTGTCGAACATAAACTCCCTCAAAATATTGATGAATATATATTATGTTTCACATTACTGTGTACATATATCAGCTTGACAAAATGCATGCTAGCGTCATAAGCAGTCATATTTCACTGCAGTTTATTTGCAGACTCCTTTCTGAAATATACTTTGTTTAATACCGCAAGGAAATTTATTTATGGGGACCGTACAATATTTTTAATCAATTATTTATAACTGGCTTATTCACAATGAGGTGGTACTACTGGCTAACTCCATATTTTTTGTATAAAATACCTTTGGATGCTTATAACGAGCTTAAACAGTAAAATTAACGTGATACTTCGTAAATAAACAATAATGGCATTGGGATGCAATAAATGCAAAGATGTATGCCTTACAAAACAGGAACTCTGCTGCTGATTATTATTCAAAAACCATTGCTGATGTCGCTTAATGGCGCTGAAGCTCGATCTTATCTTAAATATGGCATCGGAAGAAGATCACGTTATGATTTATTGCCTGCCATTTTGACCTGTTAGTGAATATTGTCGCGCGCGACGTCAGGGATTCGCAGAACATGTAATTGCACAAACACATGTGATTGCAAAACCAATAGAAATGAACAAATAAATAAAACGCATCCAAAAACAGAAGCTGAAAACAAACTAAATGCAACACAAGTCCTTGGTAGCAAACAAGACAGACTTCCAACCATTGATATTGAGCCTGTCGCCGTTCACAGAAAACGTGTAAAACTGAATTGCTTTTTGATAATTTGAATGGCTTTTATAACCTAACTCTAACAATTATTATACATACCCGGGATTAATTGTTTAATAATCAACATAGTGAAAGAATGCGATATGTGAGGAACTCAATACATGTAATCCATAATCATTCGCATTTACGACATCAACACCATAAAGATGAAATTCAGTTTGATGCACTTTCCGTCTTTCGAATCGGGTATCTTTGCTATTTGTGTTTAAGATTGGATTTACCATTACATATAATGTAATGTATTCTGACCATTGTTATGAGGTTGCGACCGGGTGTTAGAGAGATTAACAGTGGATGCTAACTTGTTGACGAATATCTACGTCAGATTGTTGTTATCAGATTTAAGCATATATTAAAAATTATTTTGCTAAGAGTCATATAGGAATTAGAAGTTAGAATAGTTGGAATCAAAATAATATGATGTCAACTTGTTGTAATAGTATTATCCAAGTACTTAATTGTCGTTTGTGGGCACTATTATGTGCGAAAATATTGGGGAATGCTTAGACAATAGCGAAATGGATATCACCGATATATAAACTCTTGTTAGATTTACTAATAAAACATGTTACACCTATACTGACTCAACAAGGACGCCTTTGTTAGGGAAACAGTTATTGGACAAAGTTGATCATAAGAGGTAAAAGTACAGGCTCGATTTGTGTTTTTCAATAATTATGACCTGTTCTAGATTATGGATCGCACGTTTGCCTTAGTTTGAAACTTTCCGCTAGAATAAAATGTCTATGACTGTTTAAGAACTGTACCAGTAAAAAGGGTAATTGACTGAAGTGCGTATGCGTATTGCACACAGATGTAATTAGTTAAGGCAAGGTCGGCCAGTCATATTAGTTTACAATCCAGCTGTGTTATTAATAAACGCACTATGAAGGATCATCAAGAATAACGACGAAATAAACATAATCAAAGAAGAGTAACAATTGCCAACTGTGATCACCAAGAGGTGCGCGTTGGTCGTGTTTTTCGGCAGATGCTATTTGTGGTCTGGCTACGGCTGTTACTGTTGGTCTTGGTGTGACAACCATCATAGACTTAGAAATTGGAAGTGTTGTAAGGGTTATATGTATAGTAATTGGTGTCTCTGATTGAGCTAGCAAATTAATTCCCATACAATTAAATTCACGAATGCGTTTGTATTAAGATGTGATTTCAGCGAAAAAAAAGTAGTCTCTTCACAGTTAGAAAGCTGCATTCGATTGGTATAGATAATAAAATAATTTATATTGATGAGTTCAAGACTGTCCTGGCGTAAACCAAACTTACCGACACCTTCATTCACATATACTGAACCGTGCGTTTGCTGATATACAGGTAATGAAAGTCTAATTAAAAAATATCAACAAAATAGGCAAAGAACGAAAACAATTTGTCATGCCGGTTTTGCAGGTTAATAATCAGCGTCGTAGGTTCTATTTTGAATGATACGAGCCATTGTTTGGCTGTTGGTTTGGCCACTTCACCTTCATGGACTATTAATAATGTAAAGGTTGTACATACCGTGTGGCTTACTTGCTAAAATAAGTAAATATCATGCTTGAGAAAGGCTGTGAAATATATGTGAGATAAAAAGGAAAGCACGCATAATATGATCCTACTGGTTCGATTAGTACTTTGTGATCATAAATCTGACTTCGAAACTACCATGTCAACTGCAAGCTATTCATGGACTTTGAGAAGTATTACTTCCACTGCAAACTATTCATCTTTTGAATTTCGATAAGCGGTGTATGAACTCCAAACTATTCATTGGACTTCTGTAAGTTCTACATCAACTGCAAACTATTAATTGGAATTTGGTCAATAGATGTAAGCAGGCTTCGGTAGTAGTAGACAGGCGGTTGTAGTAGATAATAGGCCAAGAAGTCTTGGATATCACATGGTTCCTTTAACAACCAAATTGTAATGATTTCAGCGCATGTAAAACCGTGGGTGACACTACTTGTATCAAAGATCGTAATTATTGCCGCGATTATTTAAAAATGTTCAAGACATTTCTTTTAAGGAACGAAATCATAACGTTTAGGATGTATGCTTATGTCTCAAACTGTTACATGTTGTAATTAAATCTCGTTGCAGCTCTAGGAATGACAAATGTATGGATTGCACTTCGAGGCGTAGGGCCAAGCAATGATTGGAAATGGTGGAACGGCAAAACGGCCTCTTATATCTTATGGTACCCTAACCAGCCAGACCATAATAATAAACAAAAAGATATGTGCGTGGCCATATTTGACGGAGGGTTTTGGGACGATGACTGTTCCCTTTTAAAATGCTTTATTTGTCAGAAGTACACTTAGTGTTTCAGGTGGTAGATATTTCACATTTTTGAAGAACTAAAGGAAGTAACGTGTTTAATATACAATACTTTTAGGCAAATCCAAAAAAATAAACAGTTGGATGAGCTGATATTTAAAATTTTGGTTTTAATTATATTGGACTGACATCACGATAATTGCAAATTAATGTAAATCTAGTTGTACGGTAGATTATATTCACACTGACCAACCATTTGTAATATTTTAATTAATGACTTATATGTCTCGATCGAGCGGAAACGTGCTTCTTAAAAAAGTTAACCATGTAACCAAACATGTAATTTCAACAATGTACACCTATGCGATTTGTACTTCACCTACAAAGGTTTTTAATTCAGATATTTGGTCTTATCAAGATATTTACATCCTACAAGTTTTCTAAACAAGCCAACTCGAAAAGGGTTGGTACAAACTTTGTTACTTCGTCTATATATTTCACAGCATTTCGAGTATGATTCTTTTAAGACATTTAGTTTTTTTTTAGTCTACAACTTTTTGCTGAAAATCTCCAAAAAAGCCATCAGGTATCAATTGACGTATATATACGAATAATTGGAAATAATGATCAATAACGTGGGTGAATAAATTGTAGTATTTATATTCATTTCCTCCTAGGTCGCTATGAATAATATTTGACAGCGTAATAACTTTCTGAATGGACCAAATAATAATTTCAATTTTCAAGATGGTAACATGTTTAACACCATGAATGTATAATACTGATCGCTGCAATTTACGCTTGAGTTTGAACAATGGCCATCGCACGAATTTTCAGGAATGAAACCTTCTTGTTGTTCTTGTCGTTTTGTTGTTTATTTATCTTGGAACAAGATTTTGTATAAAATGTAGGAGAAAAAGAAGAAAAACGATATATATGAGGTTGGGCGCTAAAAGCAACCGATGAGCTTCAGAGACCTGACCCGTTTCGTCCATCCCAATAATAAAACAAGGATTTGTGAGTTATACCTCATAGGTCCAATGCTAAGTTACTGCTTACACGGCGGCACGAACAGTATGACGATCCTATTCAGCGGTTCTCAATATATAACATCAGACATCATATATTGTTTAGGAAATGAGTGCGAATAGCATCTCAGAAATACTTGATGTTATATGTTATTGGAATTCGGTGCATGGATATATTCCTTAGCCTGAAATAATTACTAGGAGCAAACGTCACGGGGAGAAAGCGTTTCCAGGATGCCATGTTGAACGAGAAGAGAATTCAGACTCTAACCGCATGACTGTTCCTGGAATAATGTTGTCCCTATAAAAATCTAGTAGTGTACATTGGCGTTGTGACTGAAGTGGCAGTATTTTAGTATTTGCGGTCGGAGACCGGTAAGTTACACAATGGAATAAAATGGACTCTGTAGATACCATTGATGTCATGGTGGCAAATATGATTTAGTTGTACTGGTGTGATGGGCCTTTAAACTATAGATTGACTGGCATAAGGTGGCGTTGTTAAAATAGTTTCCTGAGTTTTAAGAGTGTTGTAGAATATCTATGACGTGAAATGCTGACGGTATGGAAAGATAACGAAGCGAAACTATGCAGATGTGCGATGGATATAAATTTGGCAAGTTGATAATAATGTCGTCATGCATGTATTATAGTAGAATTTATGAATGGAATGGATACGTCGGGTTTTCTAACTTGCCACTAAAATTGCATAGAGGTCTTTTGAAATTTGGGGTAAACTTATGACATCTATCAGGAATCATGCCAGAGTCTGACACCAATTGGTGTAGCAAAGAGCACCTGGTTTGTAACAATACTATATATATTATATTATATTATATTATATTATATTATATTATATTATATTATATTATATTATATTATATTATATTATATTATATTATATTATATTATATTATATTATATTATATTATATTATATTATATTATATTATATTATATTATATTATATTATATTATATTATATTATATGTTATCTATCTATCTATCTATCTATCTATCTATCTATCTATCTATCTATCTATCTATCAATCTATCTATCTATCTATCTATCTGTTTTTATGTCTGTCTGTCTGGCAGTTTTTCTATGTATCAGACAGGGAAATCGAACGGTGAACTTATATCAAGATAGATAAACAATAACTATTTAAAGCGGTACTTTGTCATGAAGCTATTGCAAAGTGTACCAATAGCACGGCAAGTGTTGCTTCTGTAGCTTCGTGCATATAAATACTAATGGCATAGTGTTAAATGTTGATTTGACTTGGCGATGGATACAAGTGTACAGCTGCTTTCGTTTCTCACTTATATTACATATTCCAATAAGCTTTAAGATTATCTATTTTGCAAGTATTCAATTACCCCATTGCATCTTTGATCAATAAATTCAACAAGAAAAATGAAGTGCTTAAACAGGTGATTTCCATGTTGCAGGGCACAACCCAATATTATATAATATCCCATAAGTGTGATAATTACCAATACCGATGCTAAATGGTATGACACTAATTTAGATCCTAAATTTGATTGTTCAGTCAGGGAAACATTTGTTACGTTTAAAGATGGTGTTTATTCCTCCCTATTTAAAACTTATTCCACCCATTTAATAGATATTATCACAGAAAAAGACAATAAATGTTAGAAGACTAAATTGAGGAAACTTATATATAAACAACAAAATTGGTCTTTCTTTCTGTGTGTAATTCTTGCGAAACAAGAGATCACAAGTTCGAAACCCGCGGAGGAATCCACATCTTTTCTTCATGATTGTATTGCATGTGAGGCCTTTCATTTACGCTATGAGCAAATAGACTTTTTCATCTTGAAGGCAATGATTTTATCTGTTTTCTGGCTAAGTGTTATGTACGATTTATGACAGTTGACGGAACGCTTTGTGAGACCCACAACAGATGGTCGACGGTATATTTATTCAGTTATTAGTCGAGTCAGTTGGCCAGTTGCTTAAAGGGGATTAAACTCTTTGTGTCGCTACCAAGGACATAGTTATGTGTTCAAAGGTATATATGAAAAGGCTGTGTCAAACATTGCCAACATCCAGCTAGGAGTACCATCCCATCGGATAAGAGAAATATAAAAACATACCATAGGGAGAAGCTAATGTCTTAGACAGACAAAATGAGTGAAATATCTAGCCAGTACCTGGGTATAATGGATATGTGGGTTCCTGACCTTAAGGAGAGCAGATAACAGGGACAGTCTAGTAAAACAGGTAAAATTGAACTTGGAAAGAAATAGGAAGTTCGTCTTGAAAGAAGTATCTAATCCATTTACTTTTTGTTGACTTGAATAAATGGTAATTTGTTAGATCGTGTATTATATATTTACGTTTCCTTTGTATCATTTCTGTAATTCATCGGACGCAGGCAATATCAACAATTACCATCATGACAGTATATTGCACTGTCGATATGTAACATTTTAGTTAGTTTGTGTGTATTACGAAACTTCGTTAAGCAACATTATTTGCAGGTAGAGTGAGGCGTGCACGGAATAAAGGCGTTAGAATGTGTGAAACAATAGTACCGTGTTCACCATTAGTCGGATGAAAAGTCAGTGAGAGAATGGTAGATTACGAGTCGAGCATTCGGAGAACTGGATGAACATCTCATATTTTCTAATTGAATCTCACAGGGTGCATGTGGAGACGGCAATATAATCTCAAGGAGGAAGGGGGAAGTACGAGAAAAGTAAAAGGAGTAGTGGAGAAAGAGGAGTAGAAAAGTAACGCAAACAACAGGATATTAATTCTCGAAAGATGTAACGAAAATGGAATTTGTAAAAGGCCAAATTATTATATTAGTTTATGAGTAGAGTATAATTATAAGATTTATATCTAGAAATTGTTTGAATAGTTCTAGGAATTATTAATACTGATTAAATCTTTATATATTTTTCTTTGAGTTGTTTATGTACCTTCACTGTCGGCATTGCTGACTGGGGCCTCGTGAGTCATTCCAAATTTCAATCATCACCTTTTTAATTCTAACACCAATTTTGTTTTAAATAATGACTTTAAAAACTAAACAATGGCAACCCATCTACCTATTCAAACATGCATTTCTATTACCATAATTGTTAGTTCATGGAATATAAACCCAATGCTGAAATTGCGACCTGTTTGCATCGAAAGTGGTGGTGTGGTTGAAGTTTTAGTGTTTGAAGAATGATAAATATGACTTTTTACACTTGACTTTAACATGAAATATTCTGATATTTGATTATTCGTGAAGAAACAAGACAATATAGGGATGAGTTTATAAACATTAAATCTTTAATGTTTCTTTGTGTTATATACAAGTACCAAGAGCGATAACGGGACAACGAATTTCTGATTTCAATCAAGTATACTCTCCACATAGTAGCTTTATTGACCATTAAACCAATGGATTTTGTTTTCACATTTCACGCTTTTACGTACATTTACGTTTGTTCTGCTCAAAAGCAGTGCAGTTTTTCAAGCACCAGTAAAATGGAGAAAACAACTGTAGACCGAAATCAGACTAATAAGACGTTGGCTCCTTGGATCTAGCGCTTTTTAATTATGTTTGGTGAACATTCTTATTTAAAATTTAAGGAATTATATATATATATATATATATATATATATATATATATATATATATATATATATATATATATATATATATATATATATATATATATAATATTTCTGTCTTGAATAAATTTCTCGTGTGTGTCTTTTAAAAGTCCGACATACAAAGACCAAGTGTACAACAATCAGATATTTTGAAATAAAACTAATAAATCTAGGCTTGCGAATGAGGGCACAATTGATTGTGTGGTGAACTTACGGTTAGCCGGAAATTGTAGGCAGAATATTAATATTGTATAAGCATGGAAATGTAGGTCATTTTCCCACTGAATCTCATTTATTGGATAATAAATAAAATCGCTATGACGAATCAAATATCAAATGTAATTTTTGAAACAAATATTGCCTTCAACAACGCGGACGTCTGTTACCCAGAATGGCATTATCAAATTTCTAGATCCGATTACATTGATCACTTTTAAATCACACATTACCAAAGGTTGTGTAGCTGTTTTGTCTTTTGGATGTTCAATTATTCTACACGATACAATCAGTTGCTGTGTTGCTACAAAATGAGATATTGTATCAATTCCAGTCAATGCACCATTGATACTGACATCCGGGTCTATAATGTGCAAGACCTTAATAATCATTTAACTCTAAAACATGAACCCATGTCTGGTTTGTTACCTTGATTTCGCTCATAAAACCTTGTATAACTTTAGCATGTTCTATTACCCATTTTCGGTAATCCTGGATATTTTTTCTCTGAATGATTTGTCGTGCAATGCATTGTTAATTACCATTAAAGCTAAATTCTGCCGTATATTACTGTCATAATTGTCAACTTAACGCGCTGTTACACGTGTCGTTCTACACATTTGCAAATTTCATAGTTCACAAATAACACTCCAATGTGTGCGAAATAATAATATCATCATGGAAGTAGCATAATAAAATATGTCGACAGTTCATTTCGCTTGTATAATCAGCAAAATTCCTTTTGCGGTAAAAGCATATGTTGTTGACACTACAATTAACTGGAAGGAGTTTGTAAATAATAATGGCATGAGCTGTCCATCAATAGTTTTTTTTAACTTGACCCCAAAAGAGTAAAATAGTTCAATCACAGGTCCCTCTCAACAGTATGCCCGTTGTTGAGTTGAACAGTATTGAAGATTTGCAAAATGTTTGCGCAAAAGTACATCTATTATAAGAAGCAGTAGAATAAATTCTGACAGACATAACATAAATAATGAAGTTCCTTCCCATTACGACTAATGAACATTGCAATGTTTGTTTATATATATATATATATATATATATATATATATATATATATATATATATATATATATATATATATATAACAGCAATGAAGATCTGCATCAAGTTTGCACAAATGACACCGCGACGTTTGGTAGCAGCACACTTTTAACAAACATTAAATCAATCATAAACGTTTTTTCCATTACGGCCAATAAAACGGGAATGTGTGGATTAATAAAGAGGTTGTGGATTGTAAATAAAAAGCAAATAAAGACGAGGCGAAATATTACAGCGGTTACATGGCGCAGATGGTGATTTTGTATTTGGTCAGGTACAAAGAAGTGTAGATTAACTTATTCACTACTCTCTTTTAACCGATTTAGATATGTTGCTTATATTAAAACACATGTAATTCAATTCGCAGAAGTCAGATAATAAAAGGGACATAAGAAGGATATTGTAATGAGTTAAATCTTCATGGAACTTCTGTGATAAAAGAATAAAATTCAGAAGCCCTAACTTTTGACCTGGTCTCTACGACTCTGTTTGCGCGTTTATGATTACGTCTCTTAAATAACTCGAACAGATTGTGAGTATATATTTCCTTCAAACAAGAACACGGCATTTTAAACAAGATGGGTATATCTATCTCAGTCCTCAGAGGCAGCCATATGTGTCGATTAAACAGCTGTATTAGATAAGTCATGATGTGACGAAGATTGCTGACTAAATTAAAGACAAAGCAAAAAGCAGGTAGAGAAAAAATACAAGTAATCATCAGATCTAAGTAGGGAATTAGTATAACTTGCAATGAAGATTGAACTGAAGTGGACAAATTTAAAGTTAAAGATCAACTATATAAGGAAACAATTTCAATGACGTGCAGAATAAAAAAAGAACCATAAGTAGGCCATCTTAAATTTGGATAGAAAACAATATTTATTAGCTGTAATTTTTCTAACTTTTCAGGCGAATTCCATTCTGACTCAATCAAATTATTCTAAACTTACAAGAATTCTGGTCCAACATGCAGTGAGCAAGAAAAACGTAATGGACGCAACCACAAACCACAAATCCAACATTCGATTATCTATAAAAACATATATTAATCTTTTAAAGCAAAGAGCTATCTTTGTAATTAGATTCAGGAGTTTGCAGCGATCATTGAATTAACTAAAATTGGTTAGAGAGGAGCTCGAGTGGTAATTTGGACGAATGAATGTGAAATAAGTCATTAAGGTAAAGGGATTGCACTCAATAAACTGTTGACAAAAAAAAACATCAATATGTCCCTCATTTGGAAAATCAGCACGTTTAGAAGGTCCTGAGCACAATGTTTAATAAACATAGCAACGATTGATTGAAATTCAGATAAACTCTCAGAAGTTGAAACTAGAAAGGTGAAAAAAACAGAAGGTAAATATTTTACATTAAGATTGGAGTGGACCTGAAAACACTCATCATGAAAATACTACAATGATTAAAGCGACCTAATTGATACAATAAGGCAATTAAGAGAAAGAGCGAAATATTAAAGTCACAATTATATGATATCTTATCAGCTTCTAGGAATGTTTGGAGTATGTAAAGCACGCGATGTGACCATATGAAATAATTGGTTAGCGTAGTGTACTTTATAAATACAAATATCCATTGATTACATCAGTAACATTATTTGATATCAACAAGTGGATTACACCGTAGGTGCGACTTATGAATTCCATCCAAGGGAATAATTTTAAACTGTTGATGAAATATCGGGATACTAGTTTGAAAGAACGAATTTGACTTAGGATTGTAAATACTTGTTGAGCATGTCGTTAATATTGCAAACGATGAAGCTTTTAAAGAACCCTTTTGACGTGTCCTATTTGTCTGTCGTAAAAGAGCAACAACCCTAAGTAAATGGAGGGAGAATAGATAATTTGAATATGAACCTCATTATTGGCAATTAAAGTAGTATGCATAGCTCATCTCTTTTTATTGTTTTGTTTGGATCAAGCACTGAAACAGGTTGAGGGGGCACTATACTAATTTCAGACAGATGCGTTGTAACTGTAATCCGAAATAATTAAATTGTTGAGCAAAAGAGTTTGCATTCGTAGCACGTGATTTATGCCACCGTGTAAATTAAAATTCAAACAAATAAAATTCGACAAACCTTACAATTTCCAATATCAGAAAACGTCATATAAGTGAGAAGTGACCCGTTTTGGAAAGGTCCTACAGAAACCTTTACGCGAATTCAACAGCCTTAATTAAGTTTCTAACGTAATTAATGATATTTAGCAAAGATCCTAAGTAATTATACAAATATCAAGATTCTTGTGAAAATGTAAACTCAGACAAGTGATATAGGTATCAGTGACATTTTGAGAAAAATGTATGTTGATAAATGTATTGTATCTAGAAGTCAATACTCAATAAAACCATCTCTTATAATTATATTTGTACACCTTTCTTCAATTATTTCGTAAATTCTACATATATTGCTTGCTTAATGTTTATCCATGACTGTAGGTTGTAATAATAATTTGTAGGCATGGTTCAAGTTGGAGTATATATTAAAGAGACTTCGGCAACAATTCTGCAATGCTATTTTAATGTGAGTTTTTTTGGAATAACTTTTATTTTTGTTCAAATATGAGTTGAGAGTAGTCGTTAATTTAAACAATGTATTAGAATTAGAAAGTGTTACTTGACTGGTTGGATTAAAAGTCTGGTTTGGATTTATTGTAAATTCAATCAATTACATTATGGATTATATCATTATGATACATCAAAACTGTTGGTACATTAAGATACTCAATGGTAAGAACATACAAGACTGGAATTCATTCGTAATACTCCAACCCTTTTTATTTGTCACATATTATTAGCATTATTTCTAATATAATTTAAATTATGGCACGTTCCATTTAATATTGGACAATTTATTTTAGGGAAATTAATTATTTTTATTTTTACAAAATTATTGCATTTTGTTTTTTTCTGTTACGTAGTTTTAGGACATCGAAACGCAAGGAACAGATCGTTTAATTTCCACAAGATTGTTTCATGAGACTTGTGTTCTTTAATGAAAGAATTTAATCAATCCTTTCATCGTTTTCTTGTTTTAATTTTTGGGTCGTGGTGTGGTGTGGAATGAGATATGGTTTAGCTATAGTCATTTCAATACTGGGAACCTAGCGGCTGATTGGTCTAAAACGTTCGAAGTTACGGACAACTTCTATCTCTCCTCTGCGTGGGTTTGATTTTCTGGCTCGGCCAATGTGGGTTTATCAGAAAGCTTGCCAGAAGCTCTCCATTTGTCGATGGTTCTACCCGAGATTTTTTACCGGGTTCTTCCTCCACCATTTATACTGGCCGCTATATATCTCATATATTGTGCTGAAAAATAGCGTTTATCCCCATAACAACAACTGCGGTAACGACAATAATTTCATACCAATATATATTAGTCCATTTAATAAAAACTTTCTTGTAAATGTGAGTGTGAAAGTTTGGTCATTGAGTCAAACGTTGCTAAATGTCGAAAGATAAAATACCACTCAGATTAAATATCTGGTGTGTAATTATTCCTTCTGTATGTATTATAATATTTTGTGATAACAAATGAAAGAAACAATCAATGAAGATATTTTTGGTGAGAATAATTGCTAATTGAAACATTGCCACTAATATCCAATTGTATCTAAATTATTTTGAAATTAGACATGATTTTGAATTATTTTATATTAAAGGGTTACATGGTAATTTATATATGTTTGTTACAATAACAAGTTGAAAGAGATAGAATAAGACATTACAGTGACAAATATAGATGAATGTAGGCAAAGAAACAGTTGAGTTAAATAAATTATGAATAGAATGTAAAACTTCAGGCGTGTTATAGAATATTTTATAGGTGCAGAAGACTACAGGAAAATATGTTTTCATTTGTAGAGGATCATTGATGACTGTACCAATAATTTATTATAAAAATTGAAAAAAGTCAGATGGCTAGAATAATGTTGTACTGATGTGACAAGCAGAAGTTACGTGTGCCCTCCATTGCCATATTAGACTTTGACACCATGATAATGTACAAGTAATTTAATTTGAAGAAACTCTAGTGGAGCTAGTTCTAACGTGGCTTGTATGGTGTTGGAAGAATATGATATCCAAGCTACTGTGAATTTAGGCAGAGACTTAAAGGTAGTCAGAATGTAAACTACATATTGCTTTCAAAGTCTTGACGAAACTTAGTATGTGGGTACATATCATTTACAGATAGGCTTGATAATCAGCGTCATGTACATTGTTGCTCAAGCTTATAATTTTGACTTAGGGTATTGAATAATGATGATGTTTCAAACGAAAACATAAATAGAAAGAAAATGAATTTGAACAAATCTGGCTTGTCGATTTATCTTGCTAACATCTCATATGATTTTAGTTTTACATGATTGATTGTAGGGTCAAGAGTAAAAAAAGTTAAGATTTTGCACTAGTCATAGAGTAAATGGAAATTGACATGATTGTGTGAATGTGTACATCTTATTTACAAAGCAGACGACGAGGTGGTTGTTGTTCAGTGCGTAAGACGTTGAATATGTGTGACCATAAAGTTGCAGGACTTATAGCTACTAACATGAGGGATATGTCCTTGTCAAAGTGTTTATGTGACCAAAAACACCGCACCAATCCCACCCATGTATCCCAGGATAATCCGAGTACGTGCGCTATGTGGCCTTGCCTTCAAAGTGAAAGACGATGAAATTTATGTTTTAACATTAAAGGGTTCTTAACAAATTAACTTGAACTATTATGAATGGGTTACAATGAAACTCTAGATTTTAGTATATCATATATTTACCTTCGATTATCAAGGCGTAATATCAAATTATCAACTCCACAGGATAGGGTGTTTTAGTTTACAGAGTATATAATTAAAATGCCACCATGCGAATAATGTACACTGAATAAAGCTAAATTGAGAACTAAAACTAAATATACCATAACTGGATGTAACTTAACAGAAGACTTAATTATTCTATCGAAACATTATCTGGAAACAACCAGTATTGTTCGGGTAATGTGGGAACATTCAAGAAAACCAAAATTAGGGCTCCGTTAGAAGCAGGTTACGGTGATCTTCTCTTGTACTGATAACACAGGCAAATATCGTACTTCCTTTCCATCGGACAATTCGTATAGCTCTATAGATTTATATATTAATGTTATTGTGCTCTGAGAGAGTCTTTCGTCTCAGTGCAAAATTGGATTTCTATAACCAATTTTAATATTGTGTTGCAAATAACATTCTATATGTTTATCCCAGTACACCCCTTTAGCTGTACAATACAATCAAACAAATGATTCTAGAGCCAACCGTGTCGGCCTTCATGTAATCAAAACGAAGAGAAGTTTGTTTAACTAAAGATAGCATCAATCATGCGCTGTGTAAATCTGCTATCCATTCCTAGTAATATCCCTTGCTTTGACGACCGTGTATGTATCAATGTCTAATCATTTGATGACAAATATTTATTTACAGGTTAGTTTATCGGTGTGTACGGAATGATATAGCAGCATTGATTGGCAAGGCAGACGATATCTATCCACTAAAGTTGTAGCAATTATCTCCCCTGGGCTAAGAATATAACAAATTTTGTTGTGTAACTGGAGAACCTGCATTTTTATTTAAAAATCAATCATTCCTTTGAAGATAATTTCAACTGATAATAAAGCAAACAGTAGCTCCCTTCTATGCCTAAAAACGTATTCATACATTTGGATTATAAGTTCGATGCCTGCTTTGTAATCTTTGACGATAACATTGTCAGTCAGTCCTTTTGATTTAGTTGCTTTTTAAATCGTTAATTGAGTTATTAAATTTCCGCAAGTAAATTGCACGTATTAGCTATGACCTTGGTGGAGTTCATAAACCGAATTAGAATAATATTTGTAACATAAATGCTGAATTTTATATCTTTTCAAATGAAAAAACATTCTCCGATAAGATTATGAAGCACGTTTTGTGACCTTAACTTCCACCTCATAAGAACACGTAACAAGCAATAAACCATTTCTTATATTAAATAAAAAATGTCAAGCACTCTCCATAAGATGCGATGAAACAAAGAAAAAAAATGAGTCGATGATGGAAGTATGCCTAAAACATAAATAGCCATCATAAGAAAGCGTCGATAAGAATCTCATAAATGTTCGAAATTTTTGTTTTGGTAATTGAAGAGACATTTGCTTTTTAAATAAAGCAACGAATGATGGCAGTTTAGGCCGATTGCTAGTAAGAAATACTGTGTATCCATGTGTTTTTTTTTAAAATTAAAACATCGAATAATTTAAATCGGAAGTATTAATCGTTGCAAAATTTAATAAAACAGAGTTTAAAAAAAGTTACATCACTAATTTAAATTTTGACTCATCAGGACAGAGTCCAGCAGACATGGTGAACTTTTTCAACAAATTGTTGGATGCATGGGAGGAATTGTAAACAGTCAATATAGTTTGTCATGTTGCCTATAGTTACGCATACCCCCTATTTATCTTCATGAATTATTAACAAGATCCCAGTTTGTAACTATATTAAAGACCCGTCCCATAGGAAATATATATTATATTATATACTGAATCTTCTGTGTGCAGTGAACAAAGGATGAACATGTATTTTCTTCTTTAATGTTTCCGTTTATGATATTGCAAAGAAGGTTGTTGATGGAAGTGAGTAAAGTCCATGGATAAGGAGTACTTTTGAAAGAACAAATCTAATGAGAGTTAGCATTAGTAGCCAGACCAGAGAGGTGTTTCTAAATGACGGAGTGTTGTATGGACCGGAAGACATGCTGCACCAGGATTACATTGTCAATTGCTTTCTTGCATCGGTAAGACAGAAAAATGTAAGACATCGAGTACTAATACAAACACACAAATGCTGTGATAATGTGATAATATTTCAATGGCTCATATTAGTCTAAAAGCCAGTGAACCTTCGAGCGTAAGTGCAAATGTTTGCCCATTCCCAGTCGAACACCTGCCTCCTTAGTTACTCATTCTTGAACCCCACATATTTTGAATAAATAACTAATTCATCTAGCCCATTAATTAAGCCATAGGTTTGAACAAATGTCATTTAGCCTTATTATTTAAGATATGGGTTGAATAAATGTGCCATTTAGCCTCATTATTTAAGATATAGGTTTAACTTTATATTACGGGTAGATGGTTTGGTTTATCTTTTTCGACAATATCGTTTGATATCACTTCCATAATATAATGGAACTCAATCTTATGGATTGATGATGGATAAATAGCGATCTTAGGACATCCCATCTCTTGGTTTCTTTCAGTAAAAGGGTTTATCATTTTACACAAGGGTGTCATGCTTGTATAATCTTCTACTTCGAGCATTGATCGTACTCTGGTATAATTTTTAGATGAATACAAATATAGCGCCTGATTTCAAGCTGGGAACAGAGTATCATTCAAAGCCTGTTAATGTCTACAAGCAATGGTATATCAATCTATGCCTTTATCATGATAGTAGGCTCGCTTGACTCCGGTAATGTATTCTTCTTTAAGCTCATCGTTCAGTAGTAAAATGAAAATAAAATTTGAATTAAGGACGTAGTTTACTTTCAAGCTTGTGGAAATAATGTATTGTGATCAAAATACAATGTTATATTTCAGCACTAATTTCAATATTGAATACACTGGATTTAACTGACTAATGAAATACAAATTTTGTCTTTAACTCTAATGAATAGTGTGCCACAAATCTCCTCTCTCCTCCAACTTGATTCCTTACAAACACGTTTGGTATACAATATATGTAAAGATTGATTTCGTAGGATAGGTTTAGCCTTGTCCTACATAAACAAACGGCCACAAATCATACACTGTGAGAGAAAGTACACTCACTCTTTTGCAAGTGCTGTATACATTCAGTTTTGTACTCGTCACTGTGCTTTGGAATATAGTTGTCTTTATTGTATTTTGACATATGAATCAGTGCTAGTATGGTGTTAGTATGTAATTGACATTACCTTTGCGTTTTGAGGCTAGAATGTCCCTGGCGTTTATCAGTTAGAAATATGTTAACTTGGTTTGTTGTGAAACGGGCATATTTTTACACCTTGCTGAATCATCTATACATCTCTGATTTAAATCCAAATGCTTTTTCGCTATATCCAATCATGATAGATACACTGAGTGGCAGATAATTTGTGGTTGTAAGTTTAATTGTCCGGCGTATAAACAAGATATAAAAATGTGAATCTAAATAGCTAAGGGAAACGGATGGTATCTTCGCTCTCCAGTGTTGATTCCTATAGAAAGTGGGGTACATCCCACTTGTCTTTCTCAATTCTTCCTGATTATCTGTCTGGCATCCCAGTCACAAAATGTGATCTCCGTCATGATTAAATACAGCAGCATGGTTAGGAACTCTATAAAGTACGTAAAATACTGATCTAGGAACTGACTTGGAAAATATACTACTTATATCAACGATCATAACAAATATTGTGTATCATCTTTATCTCAAATGACTCTAAAAATCTACTTGAGTTTTAAGGAATGAACCGAAATGTCATGTAAAGGCTTATTTATACTGAACGACAGTAATTCTGAACCGCCCGGAACTATCAAAGTAGTTCTACTTAATTACTTTATAAATGACGCTTTAAATTTTTCTATCCAGATCGCAAAGAGCAGTCGTGGTACCTAGCCGCAGTTGAATCATGAAACAGACAAAATATATCGACACGTCCATTATTCTGTTGTACGAAAATGATTGCCCGTTAATCGATTGCGCCATGTTGTATTCATTGGATACATACTGCAAATTATTCGTTCACTATTATTGACATGAAATCTGGTCACTGTCTCAGCAATATGAACGTAGGCTACCTGATTGCCAAACAATGCAGCAAATATGGAAGGACTTCACAAGTGTGTAAGATGTAGATAAATTAAATAATAAAATTAACCCTTTAGTTGCTAATAACAGCTGTAAAAAAAATAATGTGTTTAGTAAATAAATATTTTACCATACCTGTCTTTTCTGCTACGAACAAAGAAATAATTTAAGTTTAAGCGAAACAAACAAAGCCATCAACATAAAGCATTTATGTCTTTATTACAATCAGGGCTATAAGATTAATGTCTTCACAACCATGCTATGCCAAGTATTATACAAATCCAGCGAGTTCAAAAATCGCAATTTTATTTTAATCCTAACGTTATTTTTCCCAGGCAGAAGGTATGATTTGAAAGGTAATTGGGACTCATCCGGGAATTTACATTATTTATTCAAATATTTTGGAGATATTACAATTGATTTTAAAATTTAAATTTGTTTTGTTCGAAATATTTATTGTTCTTTCAAACAATTTTAGTTTCACAAATTTGAGACATCGTTAATAAATTGAAGAAGCACCCAGAATTTAATATAATGTAATAAAGACCGTTTCTTTAGGTACTACTTATTTAGACCGAGAGCCTATAAAAAGGAAGAAACAGAAAATCGAGTAGGACAGAGCATTTCACAGTAGCAATCTTTGAGTGAAAACAGCTTGCAATAAAAGCTTTTAACAGAAAATAAGGAAATATTCTTTCCAATAACAGATCATAAATAAATATTATATGTAACATGAGTAGGATTTAATCTTTACTTATCAGTATGAATAGTGAGTAGAGGTATAATGTGCATATTATGCTAATTTGCTTGCATAACCAAATTTTCCGTTTTAAACGTTCTTCGAATCCCAAGAGCCTATGTCATATATCTATCACATTGCTCCATGCTAGTTAGTTCGATTAGTTCATTGTCTCTGACACTGTTGCTGGTAGAAGTAAATGACTAGGTATGTAAATGTTTGATGAATAATGCTGCAGTCATCTGTAATACTAGGTCGCAGTGACCTATATTTCAAGTTGATTGATTTTAGCACTTCAACTCACGCACACTAAGCTTAGATATGTTCAATGAATACTCTGACATCGTTTATAATCTGTACCCTAATGGTCCATTCATTACAAAAATGAACAATTTCATAACTAAATAAAGAATAATTTCATAACAGAAAAATGATTTTAGCAAACGTAATTTGAGAATGTGATTGTCATGGAGATCTTAGAAGCATATTAATAATTTATTTTCATATTTTTTTCTCAAAATGTTTAAAATCATTAATATATTCTTCTTTAGTTTATAAAATTCGATTGAATGAGCTATGTAACAGTTATTTTCTCAAAATTACGCAATATTAATTTCTCCAAGTAAGCGTAAATTATAAACATCACATGAGGACTTGATTAACACATTCCAAAACTGATGACTTGAAAGGTATTAGCAAATATTGTAAATTCCGCTCTAGAATTTTTTAGAATATCGTCAGTTTTAAAAAAGATCTCTATTCACTATAACAAAATTAATATACCCAAAATACTGGTTTGTGCATTACAATGTCCATTTTAGTTGAATCGAACACATCAAAACCCAAGCCAACATCTATTTATTGTATGATTACCACCTATAAAACAAAATATAAATTATGTTTGGTTCAGATGAACGTAAGTTATTTTAAGCTGCTACATGATTTAACTTATAAAATCTTAATTAAAGTTTGCATTACTTGATCTGAGCTTTTAAGAACATAATAGCTACATAGACTCTATAAATGAATTCTAACTTATATGTTGACAATTGTAAATAATAATGATAATAATACGATCTAATGGCACATACTGCTTAATGTCTTAGTTACAGAAGGAATTTAGACCTTTCTAGAAGGTTTCAGGAAGTTCATCTCGGTTGGTTTCGCTCATATGAATATTTATACTGGAGTTTTTTAAATTCTTGTAGGACTTTAATAGAACTTTGTGAGCATTATTTTGTATTCACATCATATCACTGAATGTTCTTCTCATATCTTCATTTATGATTGATAATTACATTCTTTGTGAAGTTTCTGGTTAGTTATGTCCATAGAGTTGTAACGTATGTATGTATGTATGTATGTATGTATGTATGTATGTATGTATGTATGTATGTATGTATGTATGTATGTATGTATGTATGTATGTATGTATGTATGTATGTATGTATGTATGTATGTATGTGTGTGTGTGTGTGTGTGTGTGTGTGTGTGTGTGTGTGTGTGTGTGTGTGTGTGTGTGTGTGTGTGTGTGTGTGTGTGTGTGTGTGTGTGTGTGTATGTATGTATGTATGTATGTATGTATGTATGTATGTATGTATGTATGTATGTATGTATGTATGTATGTATGTATGTATGTATGCATGCATGTATGTATGTATGTATGTATGTATGTATGTATGTATATGTGACTTAATAAATGACTAACTGACTATATGAGAATACAAACATTTTATAAAATCTAAGATGGCATTTAGGGAAAGAAAAAGAGTAAAGCACTACAAAGTAATGCATTTACAAAATGGAAAGCCCAGATAAATATCTTTAAAATGTAAACACTGATAATGTTTAGTTTGGGGTACCACTGACATTCTGTAAATATATGCTTAAACCTAATGATGACAAGCAAAAACAGGTCTAGCTTGGTGTACTACTGCTGGTAATGCTACAAAGAATACAGGCACATAGTGTAACCATTGGTAACTGCTTGACTTTACATATAAATATGAAATAAAAGTACCCACAGACACTCAAATGTACATTGCTTTCTATTAAATATCACCATCGTGTAGTGGGACCCATTGGAAATTACAGATTTCACATTTTGGGACATCATGAGGACCTATGAGAATTTTCCATTTTGTTTCGATATGTCATCTGCCACATTGAATGACTATCCAATCTATACTTATTATATTCCACTCTTGCTGGTCCATTCCCACTGATTTGATAAGACCGGCAGGGTGTTGATAAAATTAAAATCTAAAGGTCATATTGCTCTACACTTTCAGCATAGATGCCAGTAGACCGAGTCTAGAATTAATATTAAATGTGTGAAATTGAGAAATATTTAGTGATAAAAGGAAATAAATATTCTATAAAGATACCGGAGACACACGCTGTGAAACGTCCGAAAATGAATAGGTATTTTAATTTGAATAAAATATATCTGGATTATTTGTAGAAATAAATGGGGACAGAATACTTTTTAAAAATTTTAAAAATACTTTAGGAATTGAAACAGTGAAAGTAAGCATGTTAGTAAATTTAAAACGTTAGCAAAACAGAACACTCAAAAATTATATTTAGCAAACTTTAAAAAGACATAAAATAATGGGAGAAAATACTTGATTACTTAGACACAAATACCAAGCAGACACACAGACACACACACTCACACACTTGTATTAATATACTTGTGAGGCCTTGACCTATGACTACATTTCGAGGACCATAAAAAGGAATGAAAGAACAGGTTATAAATTTGAAAGTAAGCGTTAACTGCAACAAAGACTATATCTGTATCACTTCCTCTTTGCTGTATATTTATTTAAACATTATGAGGACTATACCATCCTGGTGATGACGTCATTGTGATGACGTCATTGTGAGGACTAATTGCACACAATCAGACTAACATAAACCTGAGAACCTGAATATTTGTTTTCACTTATTGCTCATGTCCTGCAAAAAGCATGATAACATATTGATTTAAAAAGCTTAGGTGTTAATTTATCTGCGATTCAAACTAAAAACAGTTACACAAGATTAAATGTTCAAATCTTATGAAAATATGTTTATGTTGCCGAAAACAACATCTCAAGCACTGTTTTGCGAATTCTTTACCTCAGTTCCTGAAATAATCAAGAACTGCCATCAAGTTGGGAAATGAGAAATGTTATTATAACAAAAATATCAAGTGTTGACAGTGCCCATTTAAGCTTTAGAATATAAAACATATCTAAATTGTTAATTCATCTATTGAAACAAACCTTGAGATTGTTTAATAATTTATGTTAACAACAAAGATAGACAAAGTAAGTTTGTCATGGCAAATGCACCAAAACTGAAGCTTAGTTTGGGAGATCTTTGCTTGACCCATTAGATGTCAATATATAACAATTAAAGTTTAAACATTAGACAGAATAAAACGGGAAGTTAAGGAAATTGTCTTACATTCGTTCTATAGTTAATTTACTCCGTTTCGTTTTGGCTATTGCCTTAAAACCATATGCCCTTATTTAAAGTTATTAAAAAGATGTGTGTACATAGTAAATGAAACTAAATATTTACGCGAGAAGCAAAAGAAGAGTTAGAAGAGTTAGAATGCATGTGTATATACATAGATAAATATCTTATGGTTTTCAAATGGCTAGAATTGTATGTGTATATACATAGATAAATATCGTATGGTTATCAAATAGAACTGAGAAAGAGAGAAAAGAGACGGGATGAGGATTACGTAAAATACATTAAACTAAAACATTAAATAGTTTTCTTCTAAAGTGTTCTTTGATTTACTTTTGTAAACGTTAAATTCACAGTTCTGCTAGATAATATGCTACCAGATCAATATGTACAATAATGAAAGCTATATATATATATATATATATATATATATATATATATATATATATATATATATATATATATATACGCAATAATATTGATTGACTTAAAACAAAATGATTTGAGAACACTTATTTATCCATTTGCTTATCAAAAACCATCTAATCGCCATGAAGTCGGCCACATGCATTTAAAGTATATCTGACAAGCTAAAGTTTGAGACGGAGTGTTGAACAAGTATTTTAATAAGTTAAATAGCTATCAGCCTTCTGTACGTTTCATGTAAACAATCAGACAATATATGATAAACACCGATTTGATTGATAGTGTTTACATTGGTCAAAAAGGCATTTAAAAAATACAAATGGCTATAATCATCATAGATAAGTGTTTAATTAACCAATCATGTAAAATAAATTTCACACGAAATACCGTATAAACATATATACGTATTACCTAATTACCTTAAAATCGGTGATACGATTGAAAATCTTTGCTGATTATTTAGTGTCTGGGACATAGGCATACACTGCAGCCATCAAACATTCCGTGGCTATGTTAGTTTGTTTATTATATCTTTATAATGTACGCTGTATCAATGATATACGATGAGATGCATAAATGTTTAATTTAAAAGAAAAATGGGCCGAAGTTCCTTTAATCAAAAATATGTACGAGTATTATGTCATTGACACAGCGTACAGTATGTTCATATATTTTATTTATATTCCATATAAATGCATATATTTGCCCTTTGTATTGAGTTTAAGATTGTCTACAAGCAACTATGTATTGACCAAGTAAATAAACTCCTCACAACTTTCCGAGTCAATCGGTTGCAAAATGAAATTTCTGCCTTTTGTTTCTATTTACAATCACCTTTACAATTTGATATGTTGATTATTTTTTTTGTTGAGTTTTTATTTTTTCAACGTTGATTAATAAATACAAGATGGTTATAATGAAGAACGTAGAGCACTACAAATACATGGTTATCTCAACCATTGACATGAACATTCAGACATTCACGTTCCATGGCAAGGAAATTAGTGTCGAATAAAAACTTCGTTGTCACACATCATTTATATTCCCGGTTGATCTGGAAACATTTTTTATCACCATCACCATTTTATCGTTTTACCTTTAAACGTTTGGCTTCCTATCGAGGTTGATGCAAAACCTTTCACCACTTTTAAATCATGGAAAATATAAACTTTTGTATGGCGCTAAATAGCCTCATTGTGCTGGTGCGCCATAAAAATTCAACCAACTAACCAACCAATCAATCAATCAATCGCTCAATCAATAAATCAATCAATCAATCAATCAATCCATCAATCAATCAATCTATTTTGCATCTCCAAGTTAAACTAATAACACTATAAATACAAATAACATATGCGAGTTTCAACAGCGTGTTCCTGAGAAAGAATTTGAAAGGCATTAACAAATATTATATATACGGCTCAATTGTTCCTTTATGTCAAGTTTAAGAATTCATATGTTGTATGAAATGATCCTCATTTCACCCAGCTGATTGTGAAACTTGGTATATAGCTATCTGGATCAAAACAAAATATTTTAAACAACATTTATTTATTCCATAATCACAATTAGTGAGGTGGCAGCCCAACCTAATTCAGAGGCCTCTTTCCATAAACTATCGCAAGATCGAAATGACATTTGATCACCCAGCCTGAAATTTCTTTAAGCGGTTACTACTCCAATGATCACTATGTAGATTGAATGTATTATGTGTGCTTGATAGACAAATATGTTATTTAGCCCCATTCGTTGAGACAAGAGTTTGAAGAAGTACTTCTAAGTTACAAGTTTTGTTTTATGTCACGGATAAATGGCTTTGGGTTTTTCTTTTCTACACAATACGGTACGACGTTCCATGATACGATCTAGCTTATGGATGTCTAAAATTACGTCTGTACATCCGTCTTTACTATCTGAGTCTCTATTTTAATTATGTGTCTATGACGTTAGGTTCAAAGATATTATTTTTGAGGGAAAATGCGAGTGTGAATCAGACACGTAAATAGTGATTCTATCTGGTCCACATTTCATATAGAAATATCTCAGTGTTAATTATATTTTTATATTTCAATCTTTGTCAGGAAACAATGCAAACGATTCAGATAAAGTTAGTGTTATATTGTCCTTTTAAACTACAAGTACTACGTTAATAAAACCATTACATTATATTTATATAGCAGTCAGAATAGAGAAACGGTACAGTGTTTAGGTTTCCTCCAGCCAATCAATAGAATTTACAATAGCTTTTTATAATTTCATTACCTACTAATGTCACTACGGATGCATATTGATCTTACATCATACCGTCACACATGAATTTTTCATTCGACTAATTTCTCATCTTGCACAATGGTATAGTGCTTTTCTATCCCTCTGTCACAAGCACTGATCATACACTAGGGTGCTCTGTAGATGAATATAAATACATAGCTTTATTTTGATTCATAACCTCTTAATGTGTATAACCTACATTTTACAAGTCAGTACCTTTTTCCGGATGATAGACTCACTTGCTTCAGGTAATCTCTCTCTCTCTTGCGTTCAGGTGACTACACCCAATTTACAGCGATCAAAATGCCAAGTTACATTCCATCACTAATTGAGTTTTCAAGACATTGGATAAATACATACTATATAACCGCAGTTAATGAGAAATAAATGACAGCTGTACCTTTAATAAAAATTCAAAGCAAATATGTAGGATGCAATAACATTCTTTTCAGGCATTAACTTGTTAAGTGAATTAATCGCTATGGATTTCGTCGGCTTTCTGGCCTTAGCTACTCCATTTGGAGAATGATTTTGCATGTACTGATGGATGTAACAAAGTTTTAGATGTACATTCTATTGAAAATATGCCATCACACCATATACATCTTCATTCTTTTTCTTTCCTGTTGCGTAAAACATTGTACTGAAAGTACTGCGTTGGGACTGCCAGGTGGACGTATTTCCAACGATGTTAGCATCCAAAAAGATATGTAAAGATTGCTTTTTTATGGAAGATTTTGGTTTTCACTACATACCTATAGCTGTAATTCCTATCTATCTATCTATCTATCTATCTATCTATCTATCTATCTATCTATCTATCTATCTATCTATCTATCTATCTATCTATCTATCTGCCCGTCCGTCCGTCCGTTCGTCCATCCATCCATCCATCCATCCATCCATCCATCCATCCATCCATCCATCCATCCATCCATCCATCCATCCATCCATCCATCCATCCATCCATCCATCCATCCATCCATCCATCTATCTATCTATCTATCTATCTATCTATCTATCTATCTATCTATCTATCTATCTATCTATCTATCTATCTATCTACTAACAGTTTGCTTTTATAGTTTGTTGTTTTTACTCTATACAAATTGTGTTGTCAGTAAGATTATATATTAATGTACCTGATATTGAAAATATTTAAACATACTAGCGGTTACTGAAAGGTTCTTTCTGATTATTTTGTTGTAACTGTTTTGTTAATTTTTTAACCTGTTGCTAAAGTTTGACACTAATATTAAAGATATAGTTTTATGAAATGATCTGTAGTGTCGCTCACCTAATAGTTGTGCTTTATCCTAGAATATGGAAGTTGTTTCATTGTTTTACGGTTTTCACGAGTCTTTTGAAGATAACGCTAATGCTGCACATATTGGGGTTTAGATTGACAAAAGCAACTCGCTAAATATGCAACAAGTGACCCTAGAGGTGGAAGAAGACTGTGACAAATGATGAAAGATGGCTCAGGAGAAATAATAAAGTTTTGTTCTTAAAAATCGACCACAGGCTATGAATCAGTACATGTAGTCAGATTGTGAAGATAGTTTTAAATGTATTAATTTTGATGCAACAAACCAGATCATACAAAACCGCTCCTGTGACCTATTGGTTAGAACAGATTTCGCAGATGCGTGAGGTCGTAGGTTTGATCCCCGGTCGAATCATACCAAAGACTTACAAATATGGTACTAACAGCTGTCTCGCTTGACCCTCAGCGTTAAGAGGTGAGTGTTAGGACTGATCAGCCGGGTGTAAAAATAATGTGACTGGGTGAGACATCATGCTACATGTCTGAGGCATGCTTCGCCAGTGCTAGTCATCACAATAAACTGCCAAACTACAGACATCATAGCGATATGACTTAAAAATTGTTAAAGCTACGTTAAATATCATAATCGCATCACATCACCAGATCATGCACCTGCTGGACAAATTATTGGCTTTAATGTTGCCAAAGTTTTGCACACAGCCAAACCACTTCTACGTGCACCGGTACTCCAGGTACACACCTACTCCATGACAATACACCTATCCATAAACCCACCTTTGTGACAGACTTCCTGAAGGAGTACAGGATACAAACTTTGCCATATAGCCTCACATAATGATTTACTTAGTGGCTTACAATTTAGACGCCTCCATGCGGCTAGAAGTCCAATTTTCCAGTGTATCAACAAGATACCTAAAAATGAACCTAAATTGCAAAATGAAGAATCTTATTGTTTCACTATTGTTGCAAATGGCTTACGTCCTATATGTACTTTTATTACAAGCCTTCTCTGATTAAATGATTGGCATACCTTGTTATGAAATGTGATCTCCCTGCTGTTTAAATAATGTAGCAAGGATACGTAAATGTGTAAAATGCAGATGAAGAACCTGATTTGGAAAATATATTTAATTATGTCAACGGTCAAATTACACTCTTGCTTTCATGATCAAATTTTATTTCATTGTACGATCGAAATATAAAATAACAAAAATCAGCGTGATTACCAATAGCAAAGTAGTATTGAAAACTTGACTGTTCTGACATTATCGCCAAGGATAGACTGATTTATGCAGAAAGGCAGTGATTATTAACCGTTGTAATCTAACAAAATAGTTTAATTTAATTACTGTGTAAATAACACCTTAATTTCCTCTATAGATATTTCGATGAGTAGTTGTGGAATCTGGCAGTTAGATCACGATTCAAATACACGTCTCGACACGTCTAGTATACTGTGGGAGAAAAATGAATTTCATTTGATAGATTGTGTGAATGGTATGCATCGTGCAGGTCATTCTTCTACCATGCTGCACTGGAAACTTGTCTAGTGTCTGAGTCATATAAACGTGGACTCCCTGAGAGTCAAGCAATGCGGGACGAATGGAAATACTTCACAAGTAAGTTGAATATTTATAAATGAGTTGACCAAATGAAATCTTGCTTTTCTAATAATAACTGCAAGGTGCATTACATATTTAATAAATACGCAATATTCTTATACCTCTCCTTCGTTAGCATCAAAAGACGAATGATTAATGTTTCAAGAAGAAATATAGAACCATGAGTATATATTCGTTATGTATTCAATGTATGGAGTTTATAATTAGAGGTTAATTGCAACCATAATACACTTAAATCATTGATTGGAGGTACGTTCGGATCAGATGTATAACAGACCATATCGAAATAGTTATCCCAGCATTATTGTAACGCTATCGTTATATTTTTTCCAAGGATGTTGAGTATATTTCATGTGATATTGAAAGAATATACAATAAATATACCATTTTAGTTTGAAAACACAATAAAATCGATACGTTAATTTAAAAATAAGAAAAGGAATAAAAACCTCGGGTCACACATTATTTAAATAATTGCAATACTCGGAAGCATTTTCTATACAATGTCCTTTATGTTTGATGTCGCAATGAAACGTTGACGTTTTGTGACTTTGCATTCTTGAAGGTCTTACTTTTATAATTATAAACTAAGGTAATAATTATTGTCACTATAGGTTTTACGTGCCTTTATGGTTGTAGCAGTTACCATTGCGTTTGCCATTATTTTATCTGAATCATTATTATGCTACATGGATATGTTTGAATAGTTACATTGATTTTGAAGTAGACAGCAATGCCTATTTATTGGTCATATGTGTGAGGAAATATATATATATATATATATATATATATATATATATATATATATATATATATATATATATATATTCGGTAACATTTCTTTTGAAATGTATACATAATATTTGGTCTGAAAGACAAGTCGCGAAAGTTTAAAATGGAATCAGTATTTCTCGTTATACTTAGTAACAAAATAGTATAATGTTCAGAAATCTCTTTATAAGAAATATTTTTTCTTTAATTTTACTCTTTTTAAAATTATATTGGATATCTCTTTATTTTTAGTGCTATTTAAAACCTTGTGGATTGCGTATTGTTCGAATACTTTTGATTTGACATTAAATAGTTTTGTTTGTTTTAAGTATATGTTTGTTGGAGAAGAAACAATTATTACGTTTTAAAGTTTCAGAAAGCTTCTTTGACATTTTCACTACAAATTTTGTCTGAGTACTTATAAACATGCTTTACTTTGACTTAGCCAAAATGTAAAGTGACCCACTTGAATACAACGCGAAACTAAATTTCAATTCTACCCTAATCTTCGTACAACGTCCTTACCATTTCTCTAAACATATAAATGCCATCATTGTTATCCGAGGGATCCTTACGCACCCTATATACGATGGTCCGGGTGGTGAATGACTAGCACAAACACACTATCACTCATGGAAAGAAAATGTTGCTTGAGATTGTGAGACCTAATAATCTTCTGAATGTAATCATTTTTAGCATAGCAGCATATAAAGAGCTCCTCGTTAAGTATTTCGTGGGAAAGGAATTTTTGCATGATATGCTTTCGCTATGTTTGTCTCTGGCTTTGACTGGAAATAAAAGAAATTACAGTTAAAAACTCCAGAAGAATGTAACAAATATGTTGATTCAGAAAGAAATGTTGAAAATGCTAAAGAAGTGGAAAGGATCTTCTAATCGAGATAGGAGAGAAAAATAAATATACATACAAAACAAACCCTGACGGAGAGAAGTGAAACCCGGAATTTCCCCTTTACACAAATTTCTGTTTTTATGTTAGCAGATATATTAGGTAAATGGCTCATCTTCAAGAAATGATTTAGCTCAATACTTACCTTTGAGAAAATTGTTGTAAACTTAAAATGCCCTGAAGAAATTGCACTTTGCTTTTACAAAGCCTACATATGGACAAAGCTCTTCAGTTTTACACTTCACTATTGGTACAACATAATACTATTATGCGATTAATATGAGTATTTGGAAGGAATTTAGTTGGTACCTGACAAAAAGTTTAGGATTTGTAGAGAACAACCTGGTCTACCACTTGTTGAAGAATTTCATCTATAGAGATGTCGATACTTATCGTGACGTGCAGAACGTGGCAATTTATTAAATTGAAGCTTGCATAACTGACAGTTATTTATTGATTCACAAAGTTTGACTTTATCCAAAAGTCTTTGTCACAGAGATTGTTGTTTGGTAAGACCCAACTCAGTCTCATACGTGTAGTTCCTCATTTTAATGTGTCACATCAGTTAGAAATCAACATTCTGGCAAGACTGGTCAGACATAAATATCTCCTCTTTTGTTCTCGTATTTTTTATAAAAGGGACACATCATTTCTGATAAATACAACTGTTAATCAACATAGTAAGGAGAGAGGTAGTACAAATATTTTATATTAAAGAGGTCATTATCATCGTCATGGTCATGTATTACAAGCAATAGGTTCGGTTGATACCATTGATATCTAAGTGTTCTATATCACGTTTTGGTGATTCCACCAAAGTCTGTCCAGATTATTATCCTAACGAACAAATAATCTTCTCAGAGGATTTTGTTATTTGGGATTGTTACCTTCTGCTGGTGAAAGTGTTTTTATTCAGTGACTCGAGTTCGACTGTCCTAATCTTTTTATACAGTGTGCCAGTTTGGCATCATAGCCTCGTCCCCCGTTCTATCGGAGTAGTTAATTATTTACCTATACTTGGTCTTCATTGCATTACAATTACATGGCTAGTGAAAGTATCGTCATTACTCCACGTGCAACTAAAAACCTTTTCTAGATTAAACAGTAGATTAAATTAAGCGTGATATCACTGATCTCTATCCTGCTTCTGCAGTTGATAGCTTCGGCAAATCGTGCTCCTGGGAATGATGATGATGATAAGGAAAATATTTAACTTACATGGATATCGACCAAGCTTTGGATTATGTCAATCAAGGTATCAAATGACTCACTCTTTGTCTGACAGGAAAAGTTCCTAAAATTTGAGATTGATTTAGGAACTTATTAGTGAAAACAAAACCACACAAATATCAATTTATTATTTTGTGAAATAGTTGGGCATTATGAGAAAATGGAGACCACCTGAGATATCTGCGGTGACGAGTGGTCAGGAAACATTTAAATTGTCGTTTTGAAGTCATACCGAAATCTAATTTTAAGTCTGAGTCAATGAGCCATGTCACAAAATCCTTGAATTAATGTTATTAAACCTAAATGTGATGCATCTAAATGCTGTAAAATATGACAACAGGTTTGACCGTTAAAATTGATTTTGGGAAATTCAAGTCGCGAAAAGAACAAAATACATTTTCCAGACTTCATTGATACAAATTTTATATAGCGATATAACTTGCTATAAATTTGCTTCTTGCTAAATGTAGTGTTTAATGAACATACTAAAATATAGCCTAAATTATTATAACGCCTGCATCGATGTCTCTTCATCTACAAAGGTACATGTAAAAATTATTTGGAGACTATTCAAAAGTCCTTTGACTGATTAGATAATGCAAATCAGACAGTTAATGAAACAGTGATGCAACTGATGTAAATTTGATCTCTAGATTGATATTATCAAAAATTTTGTTCGAATTTTATCACAATTGCGATGCCTTTAACAAGTGTGATAGGTAAGAAACTAACGATTCTTTGAACAGCCAAATGTATGGAAAGTATTTCACTAATTAATAAAGTCGATGAAGAGTTTCAGCTTGCATTCAGAACATTTTAAATCTGTAATAGTTCTTCGCGTTCTCCGATTATTGTATGGATTGATTACAACATTTATTACCAAATTAAACAACAAAATTAGAACCTACTAATAAAAAATAAAATGATATAAGAATATAACTATAAACAATCGGAGGAAAGGATAATGTGATTGCAGATGAATTAGTACGTTTAGAGAGTACTGGCTTGGTTACTTTTGTGTCTCTTTTGCAATTTAAAAATAAAACATCTACCTATATGATTTGAATTATTACAGTATAATTTGTACATGTGAATCACTATGTTAAATAGATGTTTATAATATAGCATCTTTCTTCTTTAGGAGGGGAATTATTTTTTATACTTAATTTATATTATGTTCGCTTGATCTTTGTCAGTAACAATGAGCAAAGATTTTGCCTACTTTTTGCGTTTAATGTTTCTGGTTTTCAGAAACCCAACATTGCGATGGAGATTATGTACACAACTAGATGCTTGGATTGTGTTACAAGGTTCACCCCGAAGTTATAATCAACATGGAAGCCATGGCTGCATGTGAAGAAGAATCATCCGGAATGAGATTGAATTCCAGCACATTAAAAGTTTAGGTATTTATATACTCTCGTAGTTTTCTGCTTTTAACATGTTACGTATAAGTCAAATAAAATTACGTATTTCAAATCCAGTAAAATGTGATTTGTGATCCAAATAAAATCGTTTGGTTAATAGTCAATTAAATGTGATGTTCCATTTTAATAAAATCGTGTAATTAATTTAGAGTTAATGTCCACCTCATCTGCTGTAATATATTATATCACAACGGTTTCAAACCACAGCTATATAAGTTTAACCTCTTAAACAATTTTTAACAGGAAATACAATATGTTACGTTTTGCTTGTATATTTTGTGTTATTACCTTTGGGCAGCCGATTTGAAAAAATGACCAAAAAAAATGTTTGTAGTAACAGCAAGACAAAATGTTCAAAGAGACGGGCTAATGACATTTTCCCTCGATCGCATCCAGTCAATAAAGGAAATACTCCTCAAACATTTTATCAGCTTATATGAACCAATCAGATCGGCATAAAGTTAAATTGACCATGTCATCTTAAAAATATGAAACTGTATATATTATATGTTACGTGTTCAGACTATGTAGTAATCCCAATATATGTTGTCGACGTCAACTGCATACAAGTAAATGGACTTCCCATTGGACTAAGTAAATTGTAACCTATTCATTAGTATTCGTCAACTGCAAATTCATTACACTTTAATAAATACTATATCAACCGCAAACTATTCATTGGATTTCGACATGTGCAGCATCAACTGCAAACTGTGGATATAAATTTGGTAAGTAGATGCATGCAGATGGGGGTTAACTATCAAACAGCCATACAACCAGAATGTTCATGATCTTCTTGACTATAAGATATCTATCATCAGCACCCAAGCTTGCTCATTAATCCAATTATTGCGAAGATTATTCGTATTTCGTTGATATACTTGAATGGATGAAATAATAAACTTGAGATGCTTGCTACTTATTTTAATAATTTCATTGCAGCATTTGTTATATGGATTGGACTGCGACGCTTTGGAACAAATTTTGAATGGAAGTATTGGAACGGCCAAGCAGCCTCATATTTCCATTGAGATCTTGGAAGCCCAGATAATGCTGGTGAAAAACAAACAAGCGTGACAATATGTGATGGAACATATAGGGACGACGACTGCGACATTCTAAGACCTTTTCTTTGCCAGAAGTACATTCAATACATCTGATAAAATTAATGTCTTTTGCTGACCTGGCCATCAGATTGCAAACGCGAGACATTTAACATGTTTTGATCAAGGGTGGACATAGCAAATGTTTGAAGACTAACCGGCCGAAAAGGTATAATCGTAGTGTTATGTACATAAAGTTGTATCCTCTTTATGTTTAGTATTAGTTAAAACATGTTAAGTTAAAGATTAATATACAGCACAAAATCATATGAGATCAGCAAATTCTTGATAATGAGTATACATGACCTTATTTACATGATATAAAGCAAATATTAGCGCAAAAAATAATGTAAAGAAGACTTGTAGTGGTTTGAAAATATCAGTGATTTGTTCTGGTTCCTTCATAACATTCCCCCTCTCGATCCACGAGGGCAAAAATTAAAATATTCCCTGTTGAAAGATGAAGGCAGTAAGGCTGCAATAATTTCATATTTATCATATCATACTATAAGGTAGACAAAGCTGTTATATCTCAAAAATGCTAAATCAGCAGTATTCCACACGAACAATTTACAGCAAAAAAAAAACATTAAAATTCTAAGGTACAAAAAGGACTGATTAGAAGGAACAAATACAAAATGCCACCAATAATACAGTTTTAACCGTTCATATTTGCCATTTTCACATCATAAACTTGTTTTGAACAAACAAATAATATACCATGCACGACATAATAACCACAATGTCCATAATTGCGGTTTTTAGTACGACTCTTGGCTTTTCTATATAAAACTATTATGCTCATGTCAATGTCTTTTCATCAAACAAGTTTAGTAAAGAGGACAAAGTTGTAAAATGTCAGCACAAAGTTCCATCATTTTTATCTTATATGTTTGCAGATAATTTAAATCTATCACATTCTGTCTCAGTTGATATATACTCATGAATAGCTATCATATAAATTCTTTTAGTTCTCTATGTATCATCAGATTTGACATTCTATAAGTTGACATTGTCTTTAGTAGAAATGTATAATAGATTATCAATGGAAAAACTCCGTAACCGTGAAGTTAACTTGAATGAATGCAAAAAGCAATGATAAATATTTTAGTGTGTTAAATTCCCTAATAGGCCTACACAGAAATTCAAAATTTCAGCCTTTACACTTGGTACAATGTTACTAACCATGAACATGTCAATGTGCAATACTGTTCGGTGAAGTATTTCCTATTGATTGTTACACACACGCTATGCATATGCTACCGGTCTTCGTTAATACGGGTATCAGCCTAATCCTACACATCAGATCACAGGTCAAACTGCCCAACCATCTTCGATGGCTGCTGACATACTTATATCAAATATTCGAAAACATTAAGGAACCAACATGGAGCAGGGTTGGACAAACCCTGCAGAGTGACCAGTATGGCGTTGATCGCAATGTTCTGGCTTGGTATCATAAAGATTAAATCAGAAGAGGACAACCAAGCATGACTTCGCGAAGAAACCATGTCACTCAACAATCAGCAAATCAAGGAAGGAGGCAAAACAAATCGTCTAAGACCGTGACTAATACAGAGCTACAAGAGAAGAAGGATAAATGATGATGATTATGGTGATGACAAAAAAATAATACCGTTGTGCAGTTGCATGTTTTGTAGCATTATTATCGATAGAAACAAATAAGCATGTATATACAAATACATTTATTTAACTCGGATATTATATCCATTAATTTAGTCTTTTAACTTGAACTCACTGAACACTGAAATTATTAAATTTAGTTTATGTACGTATGCAGTTTCTTAACAGCAATTATTTTACCTAATTATTTGATGGCACTCTAGCCCAGTATATGACACTACCACTATAATCACTAGAAACCAAACTAAAGAGCAGAGGAAAAAAGGATATAAAACTATCATGACTCAGTCACCCACATCTAGTCAATAATAAAGTTGAAGGACAGAAAAGATCCCTAGTGACACATAGCAACAAATTATTATAATTCACATAAATCTGCACTTGAAGAGTGTTTCTAAAACTTGAACAGCTCCCTCATAAAACTCATCTGTATTGTGTCAATGCAGTTAAAATTCATAATTACCACTAAACTCTGGATAAACGGCCAGCAAGATCAAAGTAAATTATATACTCCGAGTAATATAATGAAGCTCACTTACTGGTTTTCTCGTGTCATTCGGTACACGGAAGTTCGCGATAAGTGTCATTTAGTATCTTGTCGGACAGTCTTGAGAACTGGAGTCTCCTAGAATTTCTAAGTATAATATATCGATGTCTTGCTAGAAAATATATGTGACCAAACAAAGTTGCATATAAAATAATCATTATCTCAAATTAAATGCTTGGCAAGTTCGATATTTACATCTTGTGTTTCTTTGAGTGAATAACATCAAAGAAGACCAAGTTTCCTAAATACTCAAACAATCTTATCACATCTACGAACACAAATAAAACACTAGTCAAAATTTACCTTTCACACCGTGTTATATCTGAGTACTTGCCATTAAAGGAAGCTCACTGCATCAAAATGAGACGATGCAAGTTAAATTAAAAGAGAAAAAGAGAGTATAATTTCTCCTCACGTATATAACGTCAACCACTAGAATTAACAATAAATAAAAAGTAACTGAAGAATTAAAATAACATCTCCAAGACTGGTATTGTAAACTGTTAATTGAGAACATCAAAGGAATGGAGGTTGTTACTGTTGATTACGAGTGTTATGTATTAGTGAATCTTGCAAACTCATTAATCAGACCTTTGCCTATTAAAAGGATAATCACTTATTCATGAATGAAAGACCTAACTATCAGTGACTTTTTGGGGATTACTCACCTGACTGGTATTTGATAGCACGGAGATACGTCATAGACATGATGTTGACACAATGTCATTGTATTTGATCGACTATTACTTATGTGTGTGTACATTGTGTAGATAGTATAGTTTCAAAAATAAATATACACCTAGGTGTTTTCATGTGTTTATGGTTGCTTTACAAAATTGTTTGGTTGGTTTATTTAATTTTTAAGGCGCACCAACACTGCTCGGCTATTTAGAACCTTACGAAAAGTTATCTCCTTGAGGATTTAAAAGTGGTACAAGGTTTAATATCGACCAGCAATAACAAACCAAACAGTTGAAAGTAAAGCAATATAATGGTATTGGTGATAAATAAAGCTTCCCGATCAAAGGAGAGTGTGAATCGTGTATGATAAGGAACAAAGATAGAAGGTAATTAAAATTTAGGGACATATATATATATATATATATATATATATATATATATATATATATATATATATATATATATATATATATATATATATATATATATATATAACATGAAACTGCTCAAGGTGATTGCATTAAATCTATAGCTTATAATAAATATTAACGCCCTTCAGGAGGTCTTTAATACAACACACGCTCACTGTATCAAATAGCTCCCTAGTGTCATGCATATTGTAATGTCATGCATATTATAATACTCATCACACGTAGGCTGGACGTCGAAACACTCCAACATAAAGTGCTTAACTGTGAATGATTCATTGCAAGAAATGTACTCTGGGGTTTTTTCTCCTTTTAGTATGTAGTGGGTTAAATAAGTATGACCGTTTCGAAATCTCGCAATGACTACCTCCTGCCTACGGATGGCTCTGTAACAAGAGCCCATTTTCCTAGAGTTAGTTTGATGTCATGAGGATTGTTATTAACGGCAACATTCCACGAGGCCTGCCATTTCTGATGTAACGATTCTTTGATACTTGGTTTAAGATCAATATACGGTATTTTAAAATCAGATGGTTCTAGTGATAAGGTCATTTCTGCAGCGCGGTGTTCCTTTTCATTACCTTTAATGCCATTATAGCTGGGTAACCAACAACATACTATATTGTGGTAGTTAATCAGCATTTGATGTTTCAGGAGAATATTGGATAATAATGGGTTTTTCAGTTTTCTATTATGTAGTGAAAGAATTACTGAGAGTGAGACGTAGAAGATTATACTGTTTATATACGTTTGATTTCAATATAATACAGTACAAGGTCTATTGATTTGATTTCGGCTGAAAAACAAATGAAGTTCCATTTGGCAAGCGAACTGCAGCAGCCTTTTCCTTATCTTTTGATCCATTAGTATAAATTTTTGTGTAGTTTACTAACTGAGCGAGGAGTTCATGATATGAGTTGTGGAAGATGGAGGCGTTTATCTCCAATTTTGTCCATCATGTAATGTTAAAGGTGTTCTTGGTTATGAAAGTTTTCTCATGTTTTGAAAGATCAAGTTTGGTACTTTCGAGACAGGGTGATATTATAATGCGCACTGTTCGTCGTCAGTTTATTGCAACTATTTTAATCAGTCTCTGACATAAATGATCCCTTCCTGGATCCAGTTCTCTTGAAAGGGTTGTTATGCGCTATATGATTTGTATTCCTTTTCCTTCCTGGTTTCGGAACTATATACGCCGAATTGAAGCCAAGCGGTCTAAAAAATAGAAGACTAGAAAAAGAAATCTATGCAATAGTAGAATTAGTATTTGCAGCCGATACAATATCTTTTCAAACTTTTCTAAATCTTCTTAGTATCCTTTAATTACTACCATAAGAATAAAATATAATGTATAGAATCAAATATCCGGGATATAATCTGCGTTACATAAATGTACACAAAGTCATAGATGTCGCTATGGCTCATAGGCTTCCTGGTAAACAGAAACATCTTTCAGTATTCGCAACAAATCTATACAGTTTGGTTGAGACATAATGTATCTATACGTTTAACTCATGTAGAGACAGCCATGTAGAGTTTTACAAGCACAACGTATTTAATGTTTATTTATTTGTTTTGTATATGCCTTTTAAAAAAAATCATTAAAAGTCGAAAGCGCTCAGGCTATTATTTACTAGTTTTGCACTGTTCGTCGTCTATATATGGTATCACGGTACCAATTGCTTTTCCATAGACCGCAATGCTAATGTTTTGCGAAATAAATATACTTTCCATCCTACCTCAGCATGAACGTCACACACTGTCACAGAGAACAATGTTAGATTGTTAATTTGATAACATCGAAAATAGGTACTTCATTGCATTCAAGAGAGATAACTCTACTGGAACTAGACAGGGGTAAGAGTTATCTAGTTACACCGGACACATTTTTTAAAAAAAATCTTAAAAAATACAAAATGTGATCTAGATATGAATTAACATAATTTCACATGTTGCCAAGAGGCTCAACTTTTTTTAAAGCCTAACAGATAGTACAACAGTTACATAATGCACCAATCACAGCTATTTTTTTCGTTTATTTCTGAATGCAATGTTCCCTACACCTTATGCTCCGCCCACCTGGGGTTGTACAATTGGTACCGTTATACCATATATAATGTTGTATGCTTTAACGCCATTTTTCAGCACAAGATAGGCTATCATTGATTGGGCATGACGTAAAACAGTTTTAGATACAACACCCTTGTTATTGCGTAGGTGAAGCCTCTCCTATCAACGCCAAGCATCTATTGAAAATATTACACATGCAGTGACAGTTGAGTAGTTTACACGCTGTGCTAATTAATATTTCAAGCATCAATACCATTTGTATAAATGGCGTAGAATTATTTTCAATAGCTTGATAATTAGCAAAAAACCGATATAAAGTTAAATTAGACTTTATAGACACCGATGATTGTCCTTGAAATTTTCCAATTTTGCTGTTTGGGAAAACGACCATGTAAATTGTCACCACACCAGTAGGCACTACGGTGATCTGTATGCATAAAACCAATTATTCGGGGACATTTCCTTATTAGATGGTTTAAAGATAATTATAGAATGTTTATTTGATGATCCTCCTTTTCAGTTATGCATTTGAAAAAAAAAATGTCACCTCAATGATAATTGTCTTCGTGATATTTCATATATATATATATATATATAGGGCCCAAAATTAGCGTTAGTCCGCTAGCCCTAAGCTAGTAGATTTTCTGTCGGACTAGTAACTTTAATAATGTTAATAGTCCGATGGGCTAGTAAGTTTCGGTTATCGAAAGTCAACGTTTGTTTACACCATTCCCTAATAAAGACATGACTTCGGCAGATGTCCCGTAGAATCAAAGCAGTAACCATTATCAACACTGTCATAAAATATTAGCATGAGAAGATGAAGTCAAGATCTGTCTGGGAAAGGTGCGTTTCTATAACAAGAAGCCATCCGATTTGTGCATTCGCTTAACAGCGCCATTTAGGGTACCGTCATTCACAGTAATTGATCCTGATTAATCTGATAATGATTAAATTAAAACTGACGTGGTAATCGCACTTTATTCATTCGGCCACAGTAATAAACTACAAAATGGTATACATGTATAAAAGAACGCAAAAGGTATTCGAAGAAATTAAAGTTTGCAGTTTAGTTTGATTACGGGTTTTTCTTGGGGTGGGGTGGGGTGCTTGCTAGCCAAACTCTGCAACAGTCACAACCGGGAAACTATATATTTTACACTTGCATCGAAATAATTATAAAAATCAGATTAATTTATTACGATAACTTTATTGACACATCTTTTCCATGCAACTACTTTTTATAAGATGATAAGAATAAATTTTATATTTTATTGCCTTACAAAAATAGACTAATAAATGAATAGACGTAAAGATATCCAATCAGAATGCAGTGCATTTTGGAATCTCTGAGCATGGGCATCTAAGATTTAAAAATGTTCCACCTTATTAATTTCAACAATATACTGCTGTCCGATTAATAAGGAACAATTACCAAACTTTCCCTATTAATAAGACCTTAACTGGAACTGTTATTTAGAACGTGTCGAGTTAGACGGGTTCGATTGATGGGAACTTACTTTTTCTAAGCTGAAACTACCATCATCTTCTGAAGCAAATATTTTGTAACAATGTTTACAATAGCCACTGCTTTGATCATGCAGTACAAGCACTGATCGAGGTCCTTATGAGAGAGAGGCCATTTAATTGGGAAGGGGAAAAACACGTGTTTAAATGGCCTTTCATGCTCTGACTTTCTTTTATAAAGGTCACTGATATTCATTTACTTACTTTAATTCGCGTCAGCAATACTGTAACATCTCGTATTTCCAAAGAATACAAAATTCGCTCCTTATAAGACAAACATGAGTCGTTTTATAGAACGTTTTCAGCCACCAGAAAAAAAGCAAAATGAAAATAACATAATTTTTATGATAGGGAAAAGTGTAATTGAACGTTTCAGACGACATGGACGAAAGACGGGGAATGGCTAAATTATGATGAATAAAAGAACGTTATGCATGTTGTTCGAACTTTAGAAATGAATCAGTAAACGCGCATGAAAGCTTTGGGCGACACAAAGATAACAGAGAAGAGCAGCTTTCCAGATACCACCAGATAAATCGACCGAAGATATAACGAAATGTGTTAAACCATAGATGGCATAGATGTTCGACGTAAGCTTGATGCTGAGAAAGAAAAAAACACCCAATAATCTGAAGGAAAGCAATCATAAAGAGAGACAAAAATATATGAGGTTACCCCTATGACCCATTCTGACAAAGGACACTGTCTATCATACTATATAATAGACCAGGTTAGTAACTTCCAAATACTTAGTTCTACCCATGACTCGATTTCCTTCTGCTTTTTGGTCTTTAAAGGCATATGGCTAAATTCTATAGCTTATTTTACTCCTGAGATATTTTTCTATTCATCAAGCTATAATTGAAGTTTCTGTGTTGCACCAAAAGACGTTACAGGTTCCAAAACGTGCGAATTTCGCCTGCCGGGACAATGTTGCTTTTAGATAACAACCGGTGAAAGTGGCTATGGTAAAGAACTGAAGACCCTTCAATGATTTTGCATGAATGTGTTAGCTGGATGAAATGAAAGGAGTTGATGTTGGAGACACTTACATGATTGATAAACAGGTTACATTTACTCACTACATCACTTGAAGTGAAAGGCAGAAACCTGTTTTGGTTGAGCATTTCCGGTCAGTTCTTGTCGGTGCAAGTGTGGATGCTGGTATAGTGGAATTGGAATGGGACATATTAAAGAGTTGATTCTACAGCAAGTAGGTGTATATTCAAATATTTATAAATAAAAAAATACAGGAAACGTCATTGACGCCAGATTGGTTAAAATTCTTTATTTAGCACAGTATCTTGATTTTAAAAGGTAACCATATAAGAAAAGCTTTCAAAAATTAATATCAACATTATTTAAGTATTTACATCACATTTTTTATATACATTTATTCAGATTATAATTTTCTTAATGTGTTCTGTTATCTTGCAAAGACATCTATGCTTTGACTTGGTCCTCAGTTGTAAATTGGTGAGCTGCTGACTGAAAGAATATTTTGGCACGTATTGACCTTATTCTAACAATAACATCCTACTCCTGATGCTGAGAAAGGTTTATCAGAGATACAGATGGTGAGGAGTGAATGGAGATGATGTTTGCGACGTTGGATTCTGTCGGACCTACTCTTTATAATGTTCATTACAAATGATATTCCAACAAATGATCCATCACCAGCAGTACATTTGTAGAACGTTTCAGGGAGATAGGTAAGGAGACCTGAACAAACCACATATGGACCTAGAGTGCAGGTGAAAGATGAGAATGGACACCTTGATTCTTTTTTAGAAATGGATCCAGATATTCTTGAGAAAAAAGAAATGTGAATTGACTGACTGATGATTTGAAGTAGGATTTGATTTATAATTCTGTAATTCTGTATTTCATATGATAATGCAATTTATGAATAATATTGTAAATTTATCAGCATACTAGTCCTGGCTACAAAGAAATTTGTGTTAAATTCGAGACCTGTGTATATAAATGTCCCCCGATACTTGTCCCCCAATAGTCAAAGCCTTTTTGTCCATGCTCATAACCGATCTTTAGGGTACAATGTATATATTATACATATATGTACAAAAGATTTCATTGGGAGACTTACTATATACATATCCACCTATTCGGGTACATTCACAATATATTGCTGGTATTTGCTTGAAACGAGTGAATAACGGTATATATTTCATGGAGTGGGTGAAACACCCAACATACGTTTTATTTTATGATCAAGCGTATTGTCCAACAACCTGTATAAAACACTGAAGTAGCAGATTTCCTACCGCATCCTGCGCGATAATGTCAGCGGTTTAACGATTTTGTTCAGCGCTGTTTTGTGTATATTGCATAATAAAATATCAATAGTTACAAAATGCTCTATACCCATCCAAGGTTAAACAGCAGATAAAAGCAAAGCGAAGAAAATATATTTAACATTGCTTGGATTTGAACCAGTCGTTTAGTTTTACAGACAGCCATTTTTACCCTTTACGTTACGCAAGCATAGCGAAACATTGAACATTGAAATTTCTTATATATAATATCTACTGATGGCCAGTGAAAATATATATTTATTTTCACTCTATGACGGCTGTTTCACTCGGAAAATCCAGTAATTGACTGCCTAGCATATATATATATATATATATATATATATATATATATATATATATATAGTTACGACCCTGGAGTTCCAAGTGCGTTAAAAATAAATTTTGTATAAATCATTTTTTTTTTATTTCATTATATCGTCTAACATGTTTTTGATATGATTACTAGTCGTAGATATAGTTCATGTTGGCACGTGCTGTGTATGATGACGAAAATTCATTGTTTAGAAGTATTGGGAAATTGCATGCTTCCTCATGTGAGTGCAATTCAGGCTACGTTTTAGCATTCCCATATATGCTTTGAGTTTTTGCGATACATGCACAGTCACATACAAACTGTTCTGTTCGAGTCATTCACGGACAGACTGTCGTAGTTGAGTCGAGTCATACAACTTTTATTTTGTTGTGCCAGAAGAATGTATTATATCTAGGTAAAACAGCAGAAGAATTCGTTATTATATCTACTTAAAATAACACAACCCGTGTTAGAGGAACTATTCACTTCTTTATAACTTTCCTAGCGAGCAACATTGCATATTTGGACGTTTTCTTGCTAATTATGAAAGGGACGACACGCACATTGTTGTGAAAAATTCTGGAAATTGCGGACAACCACCATTTTGGACCGGAACATATTTTAGTCTGTGTTTAGAACTTTTTTCAGGTCTGATTTTATTTTGAACAAAATTTGGACCATTTCTCTAAAACCGTTAAGTCTTGTTTAAATAATTTATAATTTTTATGTGATCTAGTAAATAAGTTGTTTCATTAAAATTCATAAAGCTTGTTGTGTGCACTTTTTCTTGCACAGAACGAGCCGTTTCGTAACTATATATATATATATATATATATATATATATATATATATATATATATATATATATATATATATATATATATATTGATTGATTGATTGACAAATACCTTACTTCCCTTTACATTGTTCCTAATTTGAGTTAACCAAATATGCTATCCTTTCCAAAGACTCTTAGGGACCCCGAGTTGCCTAAAGCGCTGTCCGTTAACGGATCACTGACATCTTACCTCTGTCTGCGTGGGTTCGAGTCTAGGATTCGGCGAATGTTGATATGTGAATAGGTTTGCCAGTAGCTTCTCGTGGGTCGGTGGTTCTTTACGGTGATTTCCCGGTTTCTTCCTCCATCAAAAATACTGGCCACATTAATAGCCTATCGTGTGCTGAAAAACTAAAGACTATTTATAAATCTTTAGGTTATCATTCATGATACTGTAAAAGCTTTCTATCTCAACGAAAGATACGCAATGAATTAGTATATTTATTATTTTAAAACTGATTTAGTAAAATGTATACAATAGCCATTTAAATAACTCGTTCAGTTTAAAGGTAGACCTGAAACCTATTCAATTTTCGGTATCTGATTTGAATCGACATTTCAAGTACACAACGAAGAAAGGACATATATTCATTCACTGTATTTGGAGATATAAAACCTTTTAAATGTCGCCAATATGCGACTTCCACGGAAACGACCGAGCGACATTTTGTAAACACACCAATACGCACGCGCTAGCTAGTGACGTCACAAGAGGAACCTCCAGTCGGCTAGCAACATGGTTACTCATGGCCAAGTCAGAGCGAACAAGAACCAAAATTGGATTATTCTTCCTCGTCGTTTGATGAAGGGTAATAAGGGTAGTGAAAAAGTCGTTGAAACTTACCGCTATGAATCGTATACAAGTAGAGTCGGCATTAGAGAAAAATTTTGAACGATATATCGGCAACAAACTGAACAATAGTGGATGGCAAGCAGGATCCGGCTTGTTTTCGATATAATTTTTCTCATTGTTACATTTATAATTTTTCCCCGTTATATCGTTTGTTACATGTACAATATAGAACGTGAATAGACACAATTCTAGCTTTATTTCAAATATCTTTATACAAGTAAGCATATACCTTGATTCGCACCATTAAACAAAGGCAGTCATTTTAAATTACTCTTTGTCTGGAAAGTTCGTAAGATTTCCATGGTGATTTGCTAGGCAGCATGAAGCTTTATCAACCATATTTTGGCACATTGGATTATAATCAGTAGCCGATTAAAAGTGTAGCCTTTATATAGTACATTCTTTAGGCAGTACAGGTGATTCTTGCATGTGTTATGTTGCAAGATTTTAGTTTGTAAATATGTTTAATTCCATTAAACACTGTTTACATTAGTAAGACATGCCTAAAATAACTTGCCTATCTTTTTTATACAGGTGTCTTTGTGGTCAGTGTTATGCCCACAGCAGAGGAATCCAAATGGTGCCATGAAATTGCTAAAACAAAATCACCGGCTTTAGGGAAGCATTACAGTGTATCGCAGACCATTTCGGGTTTCGAACAGTTTGTCTGGACTGGTACGTACTTGAGACAGCATATTACCAGTACCGACAGCAATATAATCAACACATGAAAGACAGCAATGAGCAAGTACATTTTATTACATAGCTGAAGTCTGTCAAATCTTCACCCAGACAGATACACAAATCATTAATTCGTAACAATACCATGACTTCGTTTTGAACATGAACGATTGGTAGGAAATATTAACTGTAAATATTTCAGTATAAAAATGAGATTCATATAAATATGTTATGATGCGAATTGACTGTTATTGTTTAGACGTTTTCCATCATAACCTTCTTCTCGTGTCTAATTACGAGAAGGCAGGAAGTTCAGCATTCATAAGAATAAGGTGTCACTTATAATGGTGTAGATACGGTTACATCTTTTTGTGGGGAATGCTTGGCTGCAAAGAGGTGGGATCGCTGTAAGAAATAGACATGATACTCTTTTGAGCATGGAACCGCACTTTATTGACATATATATAGATACATATTCTAAAGATACAACATGTAAATTTATTTATGTTGAAAATACATACAATACATATTATAATACTTATTAAATAGTTCTTCCACAATCTAGTATTTCATTTGTCCATTCATTTTTCTGTATTTTGAATACAAGAGACTTAAATATTTAAAGAGCCTAAAATTCAATAACTGTAATAAATGTATTTTTTGTTTATTGTAAGGTAAAGACCTGAAAAAGATCTGTGAATGTTATACTTCTTTTTTTAAAGAATATATATTTATTCTCAATTAAATTATAACATGAAGCTAGTAATTATTTCAAACAAATACTAATGAACATCAATTCAGTAAAATATTAAATCAGTAAAATATTTCATAGTAGAAAAGAGAATTCACTATTACATTATATTAATGAAATAAAAATAATTCAGAAGAGTACCACAACTCACTATAAAATCTTTTAACTTCCAAAAGCGAGTATAAAGCATAAGTTTCTTACCTGTAAGAAATAGACATAATACTATTTTGAGCATGGAACCGCACTGAGAATAAAACAGCTCAAAGCCTTTTTTATATTCTGGAAGCTGCCTGATCACAAGTGCTACATCCAGTCTCAAAAGATGTTTGTCTAAAATGACGCGTGCTTCTTGCGTGCTTTCCAAGGACAGCTTTAACTTTATATCAAGTTTTAGTGGGGGGGGGGGTAGAGTGTGAGTGTGGACGGTATTTTTCCAAGTAACGACCTTTTGGATCATGTCCATAACCTTCCAGTGGTCATTCACATTGTAAACCTAATTAATTTAATTATTCCCTATGGTGATTATCAATTACTTTGTTCCCAACTTCACAACGAAATCTAATAAGGTTTTATTGATTGAATGGTGCGATTAAACATCATTTGACTTCTATCCGATTGAACTGGCTTATTAATTAGGCTTTTTCCATTACCAAGTGAAAGCTGAACAATAATAAATGCTTAATCTAAATTCATTTCAATGTCCTTATTATATTCATGATATGAATTATTGATTGGAGCACGCTTCTCCTATACTCCAATCAATATCAAAGCACTAGCTTTAATTTGGATGTTTTTATCTTCCAATAACTAGAGATTTCAATATGTTGTACACAAATTAATATTTTCGTTTCTTTCTTTTAGAATTGAGATCTTGATAAATACCTCTTGGTTAAATTAGCCGAGACCTCGAGGCTAGTAAAAAGTTGATAAGTATGCGAGGAAGAAAAAAGAAAAAAAAAAATATTAAAAATCAAAAATTACAATGCTTAGGTAGATGAAAAAATTTACAATGCATTGGTAAGTTGATAAATTGCAAAAAGGCAATGAGAACAATGTTTATTGCAGTACATATTGCGAAATTCAAAAAAGAATACAGTAAAATGTATAATTATCAATAAACTGTAAGGTACGTTGACAATGCACCAAAATAGATATGATAAAGGATACATAGAAAAATGTACCATAAAATGTGTAATAAGGAGCCAATATAAATTGAAAAAGTGATGACAATTACACAAGGAAGTAAAAATATGAAAAAGACCAAAATACAATGCACTGACAAAAGTTAAGAAATAGGAAAAACAATTGACCGTATAGTACCTCGATGAGGAATGAAAAAAAAAACAATATATTAAGAAAACATTAAAATATGCAATGTGACAGGATAATACGTAATGTGACAACTGTAGGGTAAAGAGTTTATTCAAAGGAACCATACGAAAACACAATTGACACATTCAATGAAAGTCAAGTACAATAGTGAGAAGTACAACGAAAACACTCATGACAATAGTGAATGAATTTTAAGGGTATAATAGTGTAAATTACAACGAAATTCCATGTGAAAATATTCAATATCAAAATTTCAAGAGGAAAAAATTACAACGAAATTACATTTGATAATATGCGATAAATGTTAAAATTACAAGAGGAAAATTTATCATGAAGAAAAATTGTCGGCACGACATTGGAAAAAGAGAACTGAGATGCAATCCCAAAAAATTCTATTAATATTAAGTCTGTCAAAGAGAAGAAGGAAAAAAAATTTCTACATTATCTACCCTATGACTAGTCCTGCCAGACGATTGTCGTCATGACTGGAGAAAAGTCCAGACGGTTTCCCTCATATGTCATTGACCTAGGATCATGCGATCAATAGAACGGCGTGTTCATAATATTGAGTGATACTGCTTATTAATAGGATGTGAATTATGACTTCCCAATATATTATTTCATATATGAGACAACTAATATTTTAATTTAGGAGATATCTAAAATGTGTCATAATGCGGTATGATCTATTGTAAACCAAGTAACTGTATGTTTATTCGTGATGCTTTCATTAAACTAGAATTAATTGATACGTCTTGAATGTCATCTGGACAACTAGGGTATGTAGCGCAGTATAGATACGATCGTTCAATTTGATTGATAAATTCCATTAAATCATGCTGTGAAATCAGTATAGCAAGTGAACTCGCCTGCTGAAAATTTCGCTGTATGACTGATTTGCTGAGTCTCAACCGTTTGAGCTGCATTCCTTTCTTCTATTGTCTAATATTCTGCACGATTATTTCGACAATAGCAAGCATCGCTTGCTCTAATAGTATAAGCGTTTTTGAGTGTGGACCAATAGCCGTTAACATGTTCTAATTCTATTATCAATTTGTCAGGTATAGAAGAAATCATCTCCCTATCGAGCAATAATACCGAAAATTTAAATTTCATTATTCTGTTGCTTTAGCATATTTGTATAACCTGCTAAATGTCGTGATGTTTTCATTGTCAGCATTCCAAATAGATATTTACCTATTTTATCAATGAAGGCAAAACTTCTCTCATAATACATTTGAAGAATGTAAAACACGTTTCTGAATTAACTAATTCATTAATGAGATTGTTATATTAAACTGCATATTCATTGTAATTCGTATTGACTTGAAGTGTGAAAGAATATCATGTATGTAGCTACTGTTGACATCTCTGTGTCAATGTTCGATACATTCGACTGAATAATTCCTTAAGAGCTTGATTTGAAGGTGTGAATCCACTTATCGGCTGAATCATAAAATAGTGGGAGTGGCTAGATATAGCCTTTAGCGTAAATTGATTTTGTTCTGTTACTGCGGATACTGAATTCAGAGTTAAAAAAAGAATACAATCCTACGAACCAAATCCATATTCCATCCATACCTTAAAGAAAAAGAAAGGTTGAGAGGTTTGATCACCCAGAAAGAAGAAAACGAGATAGAAGGTATGAAGAATGGAATGGAAAATAGGACTGTAATCATTTCTTTCAATATACGACAAATTTTCTTCTGAATTTCGTATTTAATTCAATTACGAACTATTCAACCTAGTCGTGTACGACGTGTATTCGATTGTGCGCGATTTGTAGGTGTACATAATCTATGCTAATACCTAGTCCTGTAAGACGAGTATAAAAAGTTAATATCAGCTTATAGTTCTTGGTTTCTTTATTTTTTTAATGTTATTTTACTCTTTTTTTATTTTTTATTATTTTTTTTTATTTTGCATAACATCAGCATAACATATTTATCAGTGACTACGGTTATTATTTTGCTTCAGCGACGTGTTGTAAAAATAACTCTCATTATTATGGATAGTACTTGTAAACCAATATTGAATTTATCTTCTTAGTGCATACATAATATCATTAAATACAAGCGACATTGAGATAAGAATGTTTGCTTAGAGAACCTTGCAAGAATTTGGTATTAATCAAGAGTAATGAAGATGAAAATGTTAATGTTATGTTAATTCTACTCTAATAACCATAACGTATGTTCATTTGCAATCAAACCTTGACCTGTGTATGAAATTGCATGTAATAGAACCTATGAGCAGTAAGTGAAAATATCATTAAAATCGTAAAACTTATTCGACATGATTTAGTGCATCATTAAAATTGTAAAACTGAGCGTGTATTACTAACATTACCTATGACGTACGAAAGGAAATATATTACCGTTATCCTTCAAACTTTACTCAGAAGTTGATCATATGCAGGCAATAGCTGCTCAAAATGCATTATGCATTCAAAAATTCAATATGCAGAGCATTCTCTCTGCGTCAAAAATTCAATATGCAGGCCGTTAGCTGCTACAAAACTGTGTTGAACAATCGTTCAGACACTTTAGCTATAGAAAAACGTACATAATAACACTACATCATTTGATGCTGCAAAACCATAGAAGGAAACTCTCTTCTGACTGGTTTGAAGACATTAGAACCGTACATTTGGCGTTTTGCCAAGACAATACCATATATTATACATTATGGTATACATTCATATGATTTCATATGAAACACATAAGAGAAATTCTCAATAACATTATCGAACACCATTAAGCTAACAAACAACTCCTGCATCAATGTTTGAAACGGCATAGCGGAAAGTACAATGCTCCTTAAGATAGGTAAATACGGTACGATCGATATTTGTGAGAGTAGCGAAACATGTATAATGTAATTTGAAGTGTCAAGACGAGTAGGTTTGATGTTTGATATAAATGCTTAGGGCACGGAATTAAACTTAAAGGTTCAATCACACTCTGTAGTAGAAATCTTAGCAACTCTGATGTATGTTAATGACAGTAAGGATAACAATGTTATTTACTCAATAAAAAATGAAATATAGCATAAGTTAGATTAGTGTTGTTAATCGTTTAAAATTTACGCACTAACTTTCAATTTGTCATTTTAAAAAAAATCAAAATAAGAGATAGAAAAATCATACCTTTGTGGGATGTACCACAATGAAGAAATATTCTTGATATGAACTAATAGCAAACAATACATCTATTGTCTCTAATACCGAAAGAGTTCAAAATGTTAAAGTCACTTCACTGGGAAGGAGACTGTTTGTTAATGCTGTTGTCGCTGATCTGTGAGAGCGTAGATGTCGCTGCAATTCATTTTGGGTTGTAGCTAGGTCAAATTTGGAGCTGGACTTAGCACTGTATGCATTCGAATTGTCGTAGTCTCAGGTGTTACTGGAAAAAAAATTCTCATAGGCGATGTATGTATTTTATGTTGCGATCCTCTCATAGTTGCAATCATATTCGTTCCGCTGTGATATTTCTGGTTGCTGTAGTTTCTAAAATGAGTGAGGTTGTTCAATTTTGGGTTTTTTCTTTGGGACATGGCGCTGTCGCTTCTGGAGTTGATGTAGCATAGCCGGGCGAAGTGAAGTCTAATGGTGTTAGGACTTACGGCGTTTAGTCTGTAGATAGCTGTCGGACAAGTGCAACAGGAGCGAGCAGTTGTAATAATTAGGCGAAGTCTGCTGGTCGTAATGGTTGTGGTGCGAGTCTCCCTCTTGGATCATAATTATATGTTTCGACACCTGTATTCATGTTATTCATCCACCACTTTTGTTATGATGCGAATTGACTGTTGTTATTGTTTAGAAGTTTTCCATCATAACCTTCTTCTCGTGTCTAATTACGAGAAGGCAGGAAGTTCAGCATTCATAAGAATAAGGTGTCACTTATAATGGTGTAGATACGGTTACATTTTTTTGTGGGGAATGCTTGGCTGCAAAGAGGTGGGATCGCTGTAAGAAATAGACATGATACTCTTTTGAGCATGGAACCGCACTTTATTGACATATATATAGATACATATTCTAAAGATACAACATGTAAATTTATTTATGTTGAAAATACATACAATACATATTATAATACTTATTAAATAGTTCTTCCACAATCTAGTATTTCATTTGTCCATTCATTTTTCTGTATTTTGAATACAAGAGACTTAAATATTTAAAGAGCCTAAAATTCAATAACTGTAATAAATGTATTTTATTTTATTTATTGTAAGGTAAAGACCTGAAAAAGATCTGTGAATGTTATACTTCTTTTTTAAAGAATATATATTTATTCTCAATTAAATTATAACATGAAGCTAGTAATTATTTCAAACAAATACTAATGAACATCAATTCAGTAAAATATTAAATCAGTAAAATATTTCATAGTAGAAAAGAGAATTCACTATTACATTATATTAATGAAATAAAAATAATTCAGAAGAGTACCACAACTCACTATAAAATCTTTAACTTCCAAAAGCGAGTATAAAGCATAAGTTTCTTACCTGTAAGAAATAGACATAATACTCTTTTGAGCATGGAACCGCACTGAGAATAAAACAGCTCGAAGCCTTTTTTATATTCTGGAAGCTGCCTGATCACAAGTGCTACATCAGTCTCAAAGATGTTTGTCTAAAATGACGCGTGCTTCTTGCGTGCTTTCCAAGGACAGCTTTAACTTTATATCAAGTTTTAGTGGGGGGGTAGAGTGGGAGTGTGGACGGTATTTTTCCAAGTAACGACCTTTTGGATCATGTCCATAACCTTCCAGTGGTCATTCACATTGTAAACCTAATTAATTTAATTTTCCCTATGGTGATTATCAATTACTTTGTTCCCAACTTCACAACGAAATCTAATAAGGTTTTATTGATTGAATGATGCGATTAAACATCATTTGACTTCTATCCGATTGAACTGGCTTATTAATTAGGCTTTTTCCATTACCAAGTGAAAGCTGAACAATAATAAATGCATAATCTAAATTCATTTCAATGTCCTTATTATATTCAGGATATGAATTATTGATTGGAGCACGCTTCTCCTACACTCCAATCAATATCAAAGCACTAGCTTAAATTTGGATGTTTTTATCTTCCAATAACTAGAGATTTCAATATGTTGTACACAAATTAATATTTTCGTTTCTTTCTTTTAGAATTGAGATCTTGATAAATATATTAGTATATTAAAATTAGTATATGTACAGCTGTAATTGTATTTTCTTGACGTCTAAGTTTCTCGTGTCATTTTTTATCAATTTTCAGAAGGTGGCAGTAAGTGGCATACCAGCAGTTTTGTTTGATGGTGCCAGCACGACCATCTCCAGCTGCAATACTACAACCACCATGCCTCACTTCCTTAAATTAGCTCTTGATTTTTCCAAAAATGTGTTAAATGTTGGGTAGAGGTAGTACCTTTTGGTACATATAGAAAATGTCTGTTGGTGTTGGCAATGTTCAGAAATTCAAAAATTCTCAAAGCTTGTGAGGGAATGGCTCCAGCAAACAAAAAAGTGGATGAAAGCTGCAGGTTACCAGCTGGAATGGATCTAACGATGGGCTGGCTATTCCATGATCTCTTGTTATTACAAAAATCACATTTCAGAATAATATTAATAACGGTTCTTTCTGTGGTTATTATATCCTTGTGCTTCATTTACAGTTAACACAAACATTGAATAGACCTTGGAATGCCTTCTCTGCTACTAAGAAATTTTTTCTTGATGAGTAGACTGTAAGAAAAATAAACATTTATTGTATGATACAGACGTTATTTAAAATTGGAAATAAAAAAATAAAAAGATAGAGGCCAGAGACTAAAACTGAATTCTAATGCAATGCACTAGACAATCTTGCAAGTGTTATACATGTTTTGCAGTGTTTCTACTGAGGTTGTACTGCAAAGAGCCTATATATTTTGAAAGCTTTCCGATTCATTTTAAATTCATATTCGGTTTGCTTTATAGTTTGCATGAATGAATACTCAATATTGAATGCAGAAAAGTTTCAATGATTTATATCCATGTGTTGATAAATTACAAAGGAAGAAAAACATTATTTATATTACATTATCATTTACAATTTTATTCTCATTCTGTGAAAACCAGCCATATAGCAACAAAACTCTTGATCCCAATATTATTTAACTTCAATAACTTGATAATTTCTTTGAAACAACTTAATAAAAATGCATGTTTTTGTTCAGTGTTATCGACAAAGAGTAGTAGTGCAGAAACTGTTTTCCATCTTTCAGTTAATCACCTTGATCTTTGAACTTTTATCCCAAAATCAATAATAAAGTTCTTCCCAACTGTAAGTGGAAAACATTAACAACGAATGGTAATTGTAGATGGTGGAAAACTAAAGTTAGTGTGCAAAAACCAAACTAACCTTATGGCAACTGTATACAAAATTGCTATAATTTTGTATCTGAAATACCCTTATCAGTATAAAAACATGAAGAGCAACAGACCATGTCCAGGGAAGTGGCCATTGTGTTGATTTCACCCCGCAAAGCCTGTCTAGACACCTGCAGATACACTCGGGTCTGTATGATCCCAAAGTAACCAAATAAAAGTGTATAGTTATTTCATAAATTTCCCCCAGTTTGCATTACAGGGCTAATAAGGAGCTGCTATAACTATGATTAACACTTTAAACATGAAATCAGCATAATTGTATAGGAGCTAAAATGGTCCAAGTGAGCAAATCCAGTAAATACAAGATTCTCCTTACAACATTTTCATCTTTCTTCTTACAGAACAAAACTGAAGTAGAAAAAAAAAATTCTGATGACTGTACCTAGATAATTTACACCTCAATACAGGACTATTTCTGAATTTGCACTAAAAACAACCTGTTCACACAGACAGTTGGGAGCAATGCAGTAGCTCTGCTTTAATAAAAGGTATTCAAAATCAAGAAAATAGTACAAAAATGTATGCAAGGTTGTATTGGCCAAAATGTAAACAATGTATGAGCACAGTACCTGGAAGGCTGCAGCCATAAGGCATATTAATCCAGTCGATGAAATAATCTTTCAAGATTTTTGTAGTTGGTGCATCCCAGTGAAACCTATGATCTGTAATAAGAATTGAAAATTAAAAGACATTTCATGCCTGCATACATTTAGCTGGTACAGTTGTTACACAATGGTAGAGGTTACATCATCATGAAACAAAATCAAATGTTACCCTTCCTCTTCATTTGTTAGTCAGGATAACTAAAAGCATAAAAAGCAAGGCAAATTGGTTGGCTTGCCATCACAAATCCTGATGCTTTAAAAAAAATTCTTTCATACCCCACCCCATACTCACCCTCACCCAGACAGTGACCCAGACATTAAAATGCAAAATCTGTAACATATGTGATACGTCTTCTTCGTATGATGGGTTATATTCAGTTTCATCAAATGTTATTAAAAACTGTCACTGTATATGCAATTTTTGTATTTTATACAGCCTCCCCCTTGGGATTCCATAGGAGGGAGGTAGGAATGATACCCCACATATTATACAAATCATGTGAAGATGATAGTATATATTGTGCTAAACAAGTCTCCTATATGAGTACCACTAAGGAATCATTTTTCCCCATCTTTTTGTGTACCAAATTTTACAACGTTTGGTCGGGCATTGATTATTTGATAAAAGCTGGAGTATTGAGCAATTTCTTCAGCTCTCTAAAAACTCTTGTAATGATTAACAGCTTCCAGCTAATCTTTCAAGCATAATTTTAACTTGTGCTCAAACACATTTGCAGGGGAAACATTTATGAATTATTTTAAAGACAACAACATGACTTTATAGCATTATCTTTAGTTCATTTTCACGTGCACACCATTATACACTCATGCATGTAAACCAGTCATGGATATTTATCATGTATTGCATGCAAGATAATCTGGAAGTGTGAAAAATTTTAAAAGCTGGATTCACCCACACTTAAACTTTAGTAGCAACAGGTGTAAAAGTGAAAATATAGTCCAAACAATCTATTTAATCTTAAAACATATACCTTCTTGATTGGTCATATTATTTATGTCACTGAGAGGGGCACTATCAGATGTCAGCTGAAGCACCTTGGTTCGCAATTCATGTGGGAATTGTGGCCTCTTCACGTGGGAGGGCACTGACAGTGCTAATTGTTGAACTGCCATTAGTATCACTTGGAGAGGTGCTCGAAGTCTCACTTAAGGGGTCAGTTTCATTCGTAAGGGTATATGATGCAGCAGACTTGGCGACTGTATCAGACATACCTTCAAAACAAACCATAATTAAAATCTCGAGGTCCGCTATCCATATAGCCAAGCTCAATACCCTCCACTAACTGACAGTTAATTTTAAAATAACTCGTACAAACAATACTATCACTGATAAATGAACCATCCTTTAACAAAATTCTGCCAAAGTGCTAGTATTAAAACAAGAGCATGTGCTGCATACATAGTACTTAACCTAGCTCTGTTATTTGTGGCATTGATATTTGAATTTTCCATTCCAGCCTTTTTACACATGTAATCTATGCAGTCCTATCCAATGACATGGTTTGGTGAAGACTGTATTTGGAAATATGAATTCATTTGTTGCTAAAATGCCTGCATCCATACGAATATTTCTGTCACAGAGTATGTCCATTGCCTACCTGCAGTCGCCAGGTATCAAACATGATACAAGTCTTGTCCTGTTTTCTTGCTGGAAAGTGACCTCTATGTCACAGAACACTTTTCTCTGAACTGGTGAAAGATAATCCAAATTCTTCATCTGGGACTCTGTAATCCATTGATTTATCTTGCAATAATGATTAACCTTCAATCTACTGGGTTCTCCACCTCGGCGAGCATTGACAGAGTTAGTCTGGAACTAACTGCATTGCTCCAGTGCTCAGTTCTACAAAGTCATGTTTTCCAATGAAATCAAATTTGCCTTCAGTGGGTTTTTTTTATCACTTCCATTGCGTATTTTCGAAGCTTTTAAACTAGTTCATTATCTAAGCCTTTCTTGCCTATGTTGGGTAATCATGTATCTTGCATCACCAAAAACTGTTCGTCGGTTCAACTTTAAAACTGAGACAAAGTAGTCCAACTCCGTTGCTTTTACTTCTCCCTGTTTACCCTACAATGCTTCTCCTTTCAAAATTTCTGCACTTGTTATCAGTAAGTTGTAGATATTTTCCTTTAAGCCATACTTGATGATCGAATCTTCTTTGTCTGTTATTTTGTAGATAGCTTTTTTAAGAGAACTAATTTTGTCACGGCTGTTCATTTCTAGATTATATGCTTTCATTTTTCGCAAAAGATTGGAATTCTACATAACGTCTTCCCAATGTTCTGATATATGAGCGAACACTTTTTCTCAATTCCATTGTTTTTGCTGCTTTTGTTTTGTTCTTTTCCCACAAACGTGCTCCTATGAGCTTTATAGTAAAATCTCTTTGACATACAGATCCTACTTCATCTGTCCTCAGAGATTTCAACAGGTCTTGAAAGGTGGTATATACAGTATCATCTTCGGTAGCTATCATTGGAATTGGTTTCGAAAATGCACATCTGTCCAAGTGACATTTATCTCTATGCCTAAAGAAGGATTTCTTTGAATAAAATCCCTTACAAATTTTGGCAACAAACTATCTTCCCCTCACAAAATATTTGAGCCTGAAATGATGGGTTTTCCTTTGTGTACTGCAGCTTGTTTTGCTCAAATATACCCTATTTTCTAATTGTGCACATAGTCGCTCTTTGCTGACCAGGATTTGCTATTATCGGTATTATTGCACTCTTTATAAACCTGTATAGCATGTCTCTTCAGTTTTGAATAGAGCTGTCCACAGAATCTACAAAAGCCTCTTCAGTTTGCAGTAAACAGTGGAAACTGAAAATGAACATGTGAGCCCATTAATATAATGTATGACCAAATACAAAGTAAAAGTTGTTAACATAAACTTTAAAAATGTATCAAACTAAGCTAAACTAAAGACGATGTACCCTAAAACTTGCCCCAACAATTCCCAGAGTATCAGTCATATTCTTGCTGACAGAAGCTTACTTGCAAAGTCTGATCAAAATTCCTTCATATACAACTTTACTGACAAGCAGAAGCAACCCAAGCCTAGATGTAGTCTTTGATCTTTTCTAGTTTTTACTGACAACAGCTTTTTGGGGAGTAGAGTAAACTAAACATATCAAATTACTTATAGCTTTTCGATGGATCTATATATCAAATTTTGTTGTCTATAAATCGAGATTTAATTATTTATCAGTTCCATGGTATATTTCGTAAATTAGATTTATTACTTTAATTTTCCTTAGCATATTTCATAAATTTAATTCATTACCATAATGACAGGACACCCTTAATTATTTTTAAAGTATACAGAGTTGCAAATACAGTACTATACTGTATGGTTGGTAGGCGTATATATATATATATATATATATATATATATATATATATATATATATATATATATATATATATATATACTGTATGTTTGGGGAGCAAGGCAATTCAATATAAATAAATACATTACATACTGGAAGGTTTGGGGTACTTGCCAATTCAGTACATATACTGGATGGTTGGGGACATGGCAATTTGATTGGTAAACATGGTAATTCAAAATATACTTTGGATCCTTGGGGACATGGTATTTCAATATAAAACGCTTCATGGTCATGAAATCTGTCTGGGTGTGTACCTGTGCATGCATCTTTTGTCTCTGCTTATCTGTAATGGTTTAGATAGCTGAGGTGAGTTTTTTTTCTAGGGACTTTGCAAGGACTTTCAAAAATGTCAGGACTTCCAAAGGTTTTCATGGAGTACTTTATCTTACAGAAAATGGGTCATGCACCCACTTTGAACTGCATGCAGCTCATTCCTAGTTGGGCCACATTCTTAATAAATTAGTTATCCTTTCAAAAATGTAATTTATAGCAAGGCACTATTTCAAAGTGACTTTCCTCCATCTAGCAACTGTTGCTTCATTTGATCCTCACAATTTTATCTCATTTTAATATTTTTGGAAAGCATGTACACAAACGTCTTGCAGTTAGAAACTGATATATTTTATACAATATTAGCATTTATATTTTATACAATATTAACATTTTTTATTCCCTCATATATTCATAGAGTTACAAAATTCAAGGAGTTATTAAAGTAACTCCTCCGATTCAATTTTTTTTTTCAAGGTTGTGTGAACTACATATGTGTATAAGACACTAACTAGGTACAGGACATATTACAATTTAACATCAGGAAACCTTTTTAAAAGATACAGACATCACATTAAAAAACTACTCCCTGTTTAACACCTACCTACAAAACGTTGACAGGACCTCAGGAGGGGTTTCTATTGCTGTGAACAAGTGAGCCCCACATAGAACCATCCATTTGAATACAGATTTACAAACTATTGCTGTAAGTGTCACTCTACATCTAGTGATTACATTTTGTTCTATCTACATACCACCAAATACTAAATTATCACCAAACGAATTAGACACACATGTTCAACAACTTCCCACGCAATTTTTTTACTTGGTGATTTTAAGGCCCATAACATTTTATGGGGATCAAATTACATAAGCGACAGAGGGAAAAAGTTGAAGATTTTGTTACTAGATACGACTTGTGTCTATTTAATAACAAATCTCCGACTTATTTGTACCCAGTTCTCCTTCACTTCTGTTGGATTTTAATTGGAAGGTCGCTGATGATCATTTTCCAATACATCTTAAGAACACCAGTGCCAAAATTGATGACAGCTGACTGGGTCCAATTTGAAACACTTTGTACAATCAGACTTAGCAGGAATACCATACTAAACGATGATGATCCAATTCGACAAATTACATCTATTTTAATTGAGATTGCAGAAGAGTCCATTACTAAGTCCTCGCCAAATTGTAAAAAAAAAACAAACAAAACCATGCTTCAATAAAGAATCTAAAGAAGCCAATAAACAACGCCGAGAAGCACTGAAAACACTCCAAAATCGTCCAACGCCCGAAAATCTAACTCAATAACGTATTACTCTGGCTAAAATTCACCGCACGTTTAAAGAAAGTAAACGAACATCATGGAAAAAATGTTTCAACTTTAAACTCTCGTTCCTCAATAAAAACAAAAGTTTGGGACACGATCCGCAAAATAAATGGAAAAGGAAAATACAATTGCCTCCAACATCTGAAGCTAATTAACATCAATTATAAAAGCAATCATGAACTAGCTAATGTACTTGCTGATTGTTTCTCTAAAAATTCCTCATCGTCTAATTATTGCGAAGATTTCAGAAGACTTAACACTCAAAAAGAAAACAATACGGCTGAAATTCACCTTAAATAACTTGAAGAGTTATAACTAACCGTTTTCATTCTCGGAACTTATGGAATCTTTGAATAAGGCCAATGATACATCCGCTGGGTCTGACGATATACATTACCAGTTTTTAAAACACCTTCCAGAACCAACCTTGACAGTTGTTCTGGAAATCTTCAATGATTTATTGTTCACTAGTAATCCACCAGATATTTGGAAAGAAGCAATAATAATACCAATTCACAAACCAGGCAAAGACAACAAAGATCCTACCAACTATAGACCTATAGCACTAACTAGCTGTGTATGTAAAACAATGGAACGAATGATCAATTCTCGGCTTGTATGGTATTTGGAAAGCAATTTAATTTCTCCTTTCTAAAGTGGCTTTCAGTCATGGTCGTAGTACCAACGATCATCTGGTTAGACTCGAAACATTCGCGATGCTTTCATCAAGAGGGAACATTTGGTAGCGGTTTTCTTTGATTTGGAAAAGGCCTATGACACAACATGGAAGTACGGAATACTAAATGACCTGCACGATTTAGATCTAAAAGGCCGACTGCCCTCGTTCATATCAATCTTCCTCTCAGTCAGGAAATTCAAAGTACGAGTGGGCTCCACCCTCTCTGATATACACGATCAAGAGACGGGAGTACCTCAGGTCGGTATTTTATCGGTGACGCTTTTCAACATAAAAATTAATAGCATCACCAAGTGTCTGATGCCAGGTGTGGTTTGCTCACTATATGTTGATGACTCTTTACTATGTTACCGATCCAAGAACATGCTTACAATTGAAAGACAATTACAACAAAATTTAAACAAAATTCAAAATTGGGCCACTACTAATGGTTTCAAATTCTCGAAATCAATAACTGTCTGTATGCATTTCTGTCAATTACGAAGACATCTTGATGGACCTAATCTCACGCTGGAAGAAACACCTATTCCAGTTGTCAAGGAAACAAAATTTTAGGTATTATCTTCGATAGAAAAGAAACTTTTATTCCACACCTGAACATTTAAAAGCCAAATGTTTGAAATCTCTTAATGTACTTAAAGTAATAGCGCACACTGACTGGGGTGCTGATAGGAGAGTCATACTAAGTTTATAGAGAAAGTTTATCCGCTCAAAATTAGACTATGGTTGCGTTGTTTATGGTTCAGCAAGGCAATACTATTTGAAGATGCTTGACCCAATTCATCATCAGGGAATAAGACTTGCCCTGGGAGCATTTAAATCATCCCAGTGTGAAAGCCTACTCGTTGAAGCGGATGAACCACCCTTATCACAACGCAGAGAAATGCTTTCCGCACATTATGCTACCAAATTAACATCCATCCCTCAGAACCCAGCTTTTTCGGCAGTTTTTGAACCAAAATATAAAACCGTATATGACAATAAACCAAATATTAAACATACATTTGGCATTAGAATATCACAATTTCTTGAAAGTACCTAAATTGATCTTTAAAAAATTCTGAAAGCAAACGCCTCCGAAACACCCCCATAGCTACTTCAGCAGCCAAGGGTACTATTCAAGCTACATGATGGAAAATATCGGAGACAAACCCTTCCATTTTCCACAAATCTTATTATAAACTCCGCTCACAATTTGAAAAGTATACAAAAATATATACCGATGGATCAAAAGATGAGGAAAAGGCTGCTGCAGCCTTCGTAAGTGGAAACCACGCAACAAAAGTTCACTTGCCAAATGGTACGTCAATTATTTTTCAGCCGAAATTAGAGTAATAGACCTTGCTTTTCAATACATTGAAACAAATCGTATTTCAAATAGCATAATATTCTCCCACTCACTCTCAGTAGTTCAGTCACTAAATAATAGACAACTGGAGAATCTACTATTGGCTAATGTTTTCGTAAAGCATACTAAGTTGAGTATTTCGCATAATATAGGATACTGCTGCTTACCCAGCCATATTGGAAATAAAGTTAACGATAATTCAGACAGCGCTGCTAAAATGGCCCTATCATTAGAATCATCTGATTTTAAAATACCATATACTGATTTTAAACGTTGTATCAAAGACTGTTTACGTCAGAAATGGCAGACATCAAGGAATGAAGCCGTAAATAATAAACTTCATACCATCAAGCCAATCCTAGGAGAATGGACACCTTCCTACAGAGCCAACTGTAGGGAGGAGGTTGTCATTGCTAGAATTCGAATCAGCCACACTCATGTAACCCACTCCTACATGCTAAAAGGAGAAGACCCACCAGAATGCATATCTTTCAATGAGTCATTCACAGTTAAGCACTTTATGCTGGAGTGTTACGACCACCAATCTACACGTAATCAATATTACAATGTGCAAGACATGAGGGAGCTCGTTGATATTGTTAGTATTTCTTATGCTATTGACTTCCTTAAGGAAGTAAACATATATCATAAGTTATAACTTTTATACTATCAACGTAAACATTTTTATGTGCTATATATGTACGGTCGCTAGATTTTAATTACCTTTCGTATGTTTTCGTTGTCATACATTATTTGCAATCCCCGTTGATCGGGAAACTAATTTATCACCGTTACCATTTTTATCGTTTTATCTTTTGCAATTTGGTTTCGTATCGTTGGCCGACACATAACCTTTTTACCATTTGTATAAAATGAAGGATATAACCTTTTGTATACCGCTAAATGGTCTATCTGTGCTGGTGTGCCGTAACAATTTAACCAACCAACAATTTAACAATCTAAACTGAATGTTTTGGGGACACTATAATTCAGTAAGTACAGCACACACACACACACACACCTCACTACTGGGCCATTTCTTATTACACATTTGCTGCTATACTGTGGGTATAGTCTGAGATCTTCATTTTTACATGCAAATATATTTCATTTAAGGTTTTCTAACTATAAGTTGGTATTCCATGACTCCCATCAACAGATTTTCAGGGAATACTATACATTGGATAATAGGGGGATATACAAAAATGGTATGTTTTTCAGAAAGTAATGCAGGCATGCATGTATGGATTTTTGTGTTTATGGATTAGGGCCTTTCAGCACAATACTGGATACATGGTGTTAATTTAAAATTTATTTCTAAAGGAATAATAAAGAACTGCAATAAATAAATAAAAAAAAATAACTTAGACAAACCTTCCCAAAATCATATAAACAAGATAAAAGATAAAAAGTAGTTTTACAACTTTGTTAAAGGTATATAAAAATAAAGTAAAAAAAATTTAAAATTTTACATTATAGGATCAAAAAGTATATAAATCAAATTCCTCCTCCCATCCATGATTTTCTCTGATAGTAATTCACCAAACAATTTCAGGTTCACATAAAATCGTTTGCATTACAGGATGGAAGTTGATATATTTGACAAAAATGTACTGCAAGGCCAGTAGACAGGAAGGGTTTGTACTCTGGTCCAGGTTCACTCATTGAGAACCAATCATCCTGCCATTTTGATCATATTCCTTCATGAAACTTTAACACATAATTTAGCAAAGTTCTTATGTGGTGGGCACTGTATATAGGAGGGTGTACATAAACATAAACCTTCAATGATTTATGGATCACTGGTAATGTACTAATAATTTGGAAAAAAAGCAATAATAATACAAATTCCCAAACCAGGCAAAGCTAACGCAGATCCTACCAACTACAGACCTATAGCACTAACTAGCTGTGTATGTAAAACAATGGAGCGAATGATCAAATCTCGGCTTGTATGGTATCTGGAAAGCAACAATTTAATTTCTCCTTTCCAAAGTGGCTTTCGCCATGGTCGTAGTACCAACGATCATCTGATTAGGCTCGAAACATGTATTCGTGATACTTTCATAAAGAGGGAACATTTAGTAGCGGTTTTCTTTGATTTGGAAAAAGCCTATGAGACAACATGGAAGTACGGAATACTAAATGACCTGCACAATCTGGGTCTAAAAGGCCGACTGCCCTCATTCATATCAAACTTCCTCTCAGACAGGGAATTCAAAGTACGAGTGGGCTGCACCCTCTCTGATATACACGAGCAAGAGACGGGTGCACCCCAGGGCAGTATTTTATCGATGACGCTTTTCAATATAAAGATTAATAGCATCACCAAGTGTCTGATGCCAGGTGTGGATTGCTCACTATATGTTGATGACTTTTTAATATGTTACCGATCCAAACACATGCATAGAATTGAGAGACAATTACACCAAAATATAAACAAAATTCAAAATTGGGACTATACTAATGACTTCAAATTCTCGACATCAAAAACTGTCTGTACGGATTTCTGTCAGTTACGAAGACATCACGATGAACCTAATCTCACGCTGGAAGGAACACCTATTCCAGTTGTTGAGGAAACAAAACGTTTAGGCATTATCTTCGATAGAAAACTGACTTTTATTCTACATCTGAAACATTTGAAAGCCAAATGTTTCAAATCCCTTAATTTACTTAAAGTAATAGCGCACACTGACTGGGGTGCTGATAGGAGAGTCATACTCAATTTATACAGAATGTTTATACGCTCCAAATTAGACTATGGTTGCGTTGTTATGTAGTGATTGAAGTACTGATAGTGAGTCGGAGAATATTATGCTATTTGAAATACGCTTGCCTGCAATGTATTGCAAAGTAAGGTCTACTGCCCTGATTTCGGCTGAAATATACATACATACTAAAAGTATACATACATACTAAAAGGAGAAGACCCACCAGAGTGCATAGCTTGTAATAAACCATTCACCGTTAAGCACTTTATGCTGGAATGCTTCGATCTTCAACCTACGCGTGATCATTACTACGTTGTGCAAGACATGACGGAGCTCTTTGATACAGTTAACATTACCAACATTATAGACTTCCTTAAGGAAGCAAACATTTATCATAAGTTATAGCTTTTATTTTATCACCTTGTTCAGTTTTGTGTTATATTTATGCAGTCAATAGATTTTAATTGCCAATCATATGTTTTCGTTATCATACTTTTGCACACCCCGTTGATCGGAAAACTTTTAATACTTTACCATCGTTCACATTTTTATCGCTTTACCTTTAACTGTTGACTCCAATCGCTGGTCGATAAAATTATTTTACCAGTTTTAAATGTAAAAGGATATAAAATTATGTTTGGCGCTATATAGCCTAACAGTGCTAATGCGCCAATTTTTTCAGCCGAAATCAGGGCAGTAGACCTTACTTTGCAATACATTGCAGGCAAGCGTATTTCAAATAGCATAATAATCTCCGACTCACTATCAGTACTTCAATCATTACATAACAGACAACTGGAGAATCCATTATTAGCAAACATTCTCCTTAAGCATACTGAGCTGAGTACCTCTCACAATATAGTATACTGTTGGTTGCCCAGCCATGTAGGAATAAAAGGTAATGATAAAGCAGACCGTGCTGCTAAAATGGCCCTATTACTAGAACCAACTAATTTTAAAGCACCATATACTGATTTTAAACGTTGTATCAAAGACTGTTTACGTCAGAAATGGCAGGCATCATGGAATGATGCCGTGAATAACAAACTTCATGCCATCAAGCCAACCTAAGGAGAATGGACCCCTTCCTACAGATCCGTCAGTAGAGAGGAGGTAGTCATTGCAAGAATTCGACACGGTCATTCTTATTTAACACACTCCTACATACTAAAAGGAGAAGACCCACCAGAGTGCATAGCTTGTAATGAACCATTCACCGTTAAGCACTTTATGCTGGAATTCTTCGATCTTCAACCTACGCGTGATAATTACTACGTTGTGCAAGACATGACGGAGCTCTTTGATACAGTTAACATTACCAACATTATAGACTTCCTTAAGGAAGCAAACATTTATCATAAGTTATAGCTTTTATTTTATCACCTTGTTCAGTTTTGTGTTATATTTATGCAGTCGATAGATTTTAATTGCCAATCATATGTTTTCGTTATCATACTTTTGCACACCCCGTTGATCGGAAAACTTTTAATACTTTACCATCGTTCACAGTTTTATCGCTTTACCTTTAACTGTTGACTCCAATCGCTGGTCGAAAAAATTATTTTACCAGTTTTAAATGTAAAAGGATATAAAATTATGTTTGGCGCTATATAGCCTAATAGTGCTGATGCGCCGTAAAATAGCAATCAATCGATCAATCGATCGACCAAAAATTTAGAAAATTTGGAAAGAAGCAATAATAATACAAATTCCCAAACCAGGCAAAGCTAACGCAGATCCTACCAACTACAGACCTATAGCACTAACTAGCTGTGTATGTAAAACAATGGAACGAATGATCAAATCTCGGCTTGTATGGTATCTGGAAAGCAACAATTTAATTTCTCCTTTCCAAAGTGGCTTTCGACATGGTCGTAGTACCAACGATCATCTGATTAGACTCGAAACATTTTTTCGTGATACGTTCATAAAGAGGGAACATTTAGTAGCGGTTTTCTCTGATTTGGAAAAAGCCTATGAGACAACATGGAAGTACGGAATACTAAATGACCTGCACGATCTGGGTCTAAAAGGCCGACTGCCCTCATTCATATCAAACTTCCTCTCAGACAGGGAATTCAAAGTACGAGTGGGCTGCACCCTCTCTGATACACACGAGCAAGAGTCGGGTGCACCCCAGGGCAGTATTTTATTGATGACGCTTCTCAATATAAAGATTAATAGCATCACCAAGTGTCTGATGCCAGGTGTGGATTGCTCACTATATGTTGATGACTTTTTAATATGTTACCGATCCAAACACATGCATAGAATTGAGAGACAATTACACCAAAATATAAACAAAATTCAAAATTGGGACTATACTAATGGCTTCAAAATCTCGACATCAAAAACTGTCTGTACGGATTTCTGTCAGTTACGAAGACATCACGATGAACCTAATCTCACGCTGGAAGGAACACCTATTCCAGTTGTTGAGGAAACAAAACGTTTAGGCATTATCTTCGATAGAAAACTGACTTTTATTCTACATCTGAAACATTTGAAAGCCAAATGTTTCAAATCCCTTAATTTACTTAAAGTAATAGCGCACACTGACTGGGGTGCTGATAGGAGAGTCATACTCAATTTATACAGAATGTTTATACGCTCCAAATTAGACTATGGTTGCGTTGTTTATGGTTCAGCAAGGAAATCCTATTTAAATATGCTTGACCCAATACATCGTCAGGGAATACGACATGCCCTGGAAGCATTTAAAACATCCCCGTGTGAAAGTCTACTCGTCGAAGCGGATGAACCACCCTTATCACAACGTAGAGAAATGCTCTCCGCACAATATGCTATCAAATTAAGATCCAGTCATCAGAAGCCAGCTTTTTTGGCAGTTTTTGAACCAAAATATAAATCTTTATGTGACAATAAACCAAATGTCATACCTACATTTGGCATTAGAATATCACAATTTCTCGAAAGTACTCAAATTGAATTTTCAAATATTCTGAAAGCCAACATCTCCGAAACACCCCCATAGCTACTTCAGCAACCAATGGTAATGGTAATTTTTACGATACATGATGGAAAAAAATCGGAGACAAACCCTTCCATTTTCCACAACTCTTACCATGAACTCCTCTCACAATTTGAAAAGTATACAAAAATATATACTGATGGATCAAAATATGAACAAAAGGCTGCTGCAGCCTTCGTAAGTGGAAACCACACAACCAAAGTTCGCTTGCCAAATGGTACGTCAATTTTTTCAGCCGAAATCAGGGCAGTAGACCTTACTTTGCAATACATTGCAGGCAAGCGTATTTCAAATAGCAAAATATTCTCCGACTCACTATCAGTACTTCAATCACTACATAACAGACAACTGGAGAATCCATTATTAGCAAACATTCTCCTTAAGCATACTGAGCTGAGTACCTGAGTAGCTGAGCTGAAATGGCAGGCATCATGGAATGATGCCGTGAATAACAAACTTCATGCCAATAAGCCAACCTAAGGAGAATGGACCCCTTCCTACAGATCCGTCCGTAGAGAGGAGGTAGTCATTGCAAGAATTCGACACGGTCATACTTATTTAACACACTCCTACATACTAAAAGGAGAAGACCCACCAGAGTACATAGCTTGTAATGAACCATTCACCGTTAAGCACTTTATGCTGGAATGCTTCGATCTTCAACCTACGCGTGATCATTACTACGTTGTGCAAGACATGACGGAGCTCTTTGATACAGTTAACATTACCAACATTATAGACTTCCTTAAGGAAGCAAACATTTATCATAAGTTATAGCTTTTATTTTATCACCTTGTTCAGTTTTGTGTTATATTTATGCAGTCGATAGATTTTAATTGCCAATTATATGTTTTCGTTATCATACTTTTGCACACCCCGTTGATTGGGAAACTTTTAATACTTTACCATCGTTCACATTTTTATCGCTTTACCTTTAACTGTTGACCCCAATCGCTGGTCGATAAAATTATTTTACCAGTTTTAAATGTAAAAGGATATAAAATTATGTTTGGCGCTATATAGCCTAACAGTGCTGATGCGCCGTAAAATAGCAATCAATCGATCGACCAAAAATTTGGAAAGAAGCAATAATAATACAAATTCCCAAACCAGGCAAAGCTAACGCAGATCCTACCAACTACAGACCTATAGCACTAACTAGCTGTGTATGTAAAACAATGGAACGAATGATCAAATCTCGGCTTGTATGGTATCTGGAAAGCAACAATTTAATTTCTCCTTTCCAAAGTGGCTTTCGCCATGGTCGTAGTACCAACGATCATCTGATTAGACTCGAAACATTTATTCGTGATACTTTCATAAAGAGGGAACAATTAGTAGCGGTTTTCTCTGATTTGGAAAAAGCCTATGAGACAACATGGAAGTACGGAATACTAAATGACCTGCACGATCTGGGTCTAAAAGGCCGACTGACCTCATTCATATCAAACTTCCTCTCAGACAGGGAATTCAAAGTACGAGTGGGCTGCACCCTCTCTGATATACACGAGCAAGAGACGGGTGCACCCCAGTGCAGTATTTTATCGATGACGCTTTTCAATATAAAGATTAATAGCATCACCAAGTGTGATGCCAGGTGTGGATTGCTCACTATATGTTGATGACTTTTTAATATGTTACCGATCCAAACACATGCATAGAATTGAGAGACAATTATACCAAAATATAAACAAAATTCAAAATTGGGACTATACTAATGGCTTCAAATTCTCGACATCAAAAACTGTCTGTACGGATTTCTGTCAGTTACGAAGACATCACGATGAACCTAATCTCACGCTGGAAGGAACACCTATTCCAGTTGTTGAGGAAACAAAACGTTTAGGCATTATCTTCGATAGAAAACTGACTTTTATTCTACATCTGAAACATTTGAAAGCCAAATGTTTCAAATCCCTTAATTTACTTAAAGTAATAGCGCACACTGACTGGGGTGCTGATAGGAGAGTCATACTCAATTTATACAGAATGTTTATATGCTCCAAATTAGACTATGGTTGCGTTGTTTATGGTTCAGCAAGGAAATCCTATTTAAATATGCTTGACTCAATACATCGTCAGGGAATACGACATGCCCTGGAAGCATTTAAAACATCCCCGTGTGGAAGTCTACTCGTCGAAGCGGATGAACCACCCTTATCACAACGTAGAGAAATGCTCTCCGCACAATATGCTATCAAATTAAGATCCAGTCATCAGAAGCCAGCTTTTTCGGCAGTTTTTGAACCAAAATATAAATCCTTATGTGACAATAAACCAAATGTCATACCTACATTTGGCATTAGAATATCACAAATTCTCGAAAGTACTCAAATTGAATTTTCAAATATTCTGAAAGCCAACATCTCCGAAACACCCCCATAGCTACTTCAGCAACCAATGGTAATGGTAATTTTTACGATACATGATGGAAAAAAATCGGAGACAAACCCTTCCATTTTCCACAACTCTTACCATGAACTCCTCTCACAATTTGAAAAGTATACAAAAATATATACTGATGGATCAAAATATGAACAAAAGGCTGCTGCAGCATTCGTATGTGGAAACCACACAACCAAAGTTCGCTTGCCAAATGGTACGTCAATTTTTTCAGCCGAAATCAGGGCAAAAGACCTTACTTTGCACATTGCAGGCAAGCGTATTTCAAATAGCATAATATTCTCCGACTCACTATCAGTACTTCAATCACTACATAACAGACAACTGGAGAATCCATTATTAGCAATCATTCTCCTTAAGCATACTGAGCTGAGTACCTCCCACAATATAGTATACTGTTGGTTGCCCAGCCATGTAGGAATTAAAGGTAATGATAAAGCAGACCGTGCTGCTAAAATGGCCCTATTACTAGAACCAACTAATTTTAAAGCACCATATACTGATTTTAAACGTTGTATCAAAGACTGTTTACGTCAGAAATGGCAGGCACCATGGAATGATGCCGTGAATAACAAACTTCATGCCAATAAGCCAACCTAAGGAGAATGGACCCCTTCCTACAGATCCGTCCGTAGAGAGGAGGTAGTCATTGCAAGAATTCGACACGGTCATACTTATTTAACACACTCCTACATACTAAAAGGAGAAGACCCACCAGAGTACATAGCTTGTAATGAACCATTCACCGTTAAGCACTTTATGCTGGAATGCTTCGATCTTCAACCTACGCGTGATCATTACTACGTTGTGCAAGATATGACGGAGCACTTTGATACAGTTAACATTACCAACATTATAGACTTCCTTAAGGAAGCAAACATTTATCATAAGTTATAGCTTTTATTTTATCACCTTGTAAAGTTTTGTGTTATATTTATGCAGTCGATAGATTTTAATTGCCAATCATATGTTTTCGTTATCATACTTTTGCACACCCCGTTGATCGGGAAACTTTTAATACTTTACCATCGTTCACATTTTTATCGCTTTACCTTTAACTGTTGACTCCAATCGCTGGTCGATAAAATTACTTTACCAGTTTTAAATGTAAAAGGATATAAAATTATGTTTGGCGCTATATAGCCTAACAGTGCTGATGCGCCGTAAAATAGCAATCAATCGATCGACCAAAAATTTGGAAAGAAGCAATAATAATACAAATTCCCAAACCAGGCAAAGCTAACGCAGATCCTACCAACTACAGACCTATAGCACTAACTAGCTGTGTATGTAAAACAATGGAACGAATGATCAAATCTCGGCTTGTATGGTATCTGGAAAGCAACAATTTAATTTCTCCTTTCCAAAGTCTCTTTCGCCATGGTCGTACTACCAACGATCATCTGATTAGACTCGAAACATTTATTCGTGATACTTTCATAAAGAGGGAACATTTAGTAGCGGTTTTCTCTGATTTGGAAAAAGCCTATGAGACAACATGGAAGTACAGAATACTAAATGACCTGCACGATCTGGGTCTAACAGGCCGACTGACCTCATTCATATCAAACTTCCTCTCAGACAGGGAATTCAAAGTACGAGTGGGCTGCACCCCTCTGATATACACGAGCAAGAGTCGGGTGCACCCCAGGGCAGTATTTTATCGATGACGCTTTTCAATATAAAGATTAATAGCATCACCAAGTGTCTGATGCCAGGTGTGGATTGCTCACTATATGTTGATGACTTTTTAATATGTTACACATGTATAGAATTGAGAGACAATTATACCAAACTATAAACAAAATTCAAAATTGGGACTATACTAATGGCTTCAAATTCTCGACATCAAAAACTGTCTGTACGGATTTCTGTCAGTTACGAAGACATCACGATGAACCTAATCTCACGCTGGAAGGAACACCTATTCCAGTTGTTGAGGAAACAAAACGTTTAGGCATTATCTTCGATAGAAAACTGACTTTTATTCTACATCTGAAACAATTGAAAGCCAAATGTTTCAAATCCCTCCAAATGTTTCAAATCCCTTAATTTACTTAAAGTAATAGCGCACACTGACTGGGGTGCTGATAGGAGAGTCATACTCAATTTATACAGAATGTTTATACGCTCCAAATTAGACTATGGTTGCGTTGTTTATGGTTCAGCAAGGAAATCCTATTTAAATATGCTTGACCCAATACATCGTCAGGGAATACGACATGCCCTGGAAGCATTTAAAACATCCCCGTGTGAAAGTCTACTCGTCGAAGCGGATGAACCACCCTTATCACAACGTAGAGAAATGCTCTCCGCACAATATGCTATCAAATTAAGATCCAGTCATCAGAAGCCAGCTTTTTCGGCAGTTTTTGAACCAAAATATAAATCCTTATGTGACAATAAACCAAATGTCATACCTACATTTGGCATTAGAATATCACAATTTCTCGAAAGTACTCAAATTGAATTTTCAAATATTCTGAAAGCCAAAATCTCCGAAACACCCCCATAGCTACTTCAGCAACCGATGGTAATGGTAATTTTTACGATACATGATGGAAAAATATCGGAGACAAACCCTTCCATTTTCCACAACTCTTACCATGAACTCCTCTCACAATTTGAAAAGTATACAAAAATATATACTGATGGATCAAAATATGAACAAAAGGCTGCTGCAGCCTTCGTAAGTGGAAACCACACAACCAAAGTTCGCTTGCCAAATGGTACGTCAATTTTTTTCAGCCGAAATCAGGGCAAAAGACCTTACTTTGCACATTGCAGGCAAGCGTATTTCAAATAGCATAATTTTCTCCGACTCACTATCAGTACTTCAATCACTACATAACAGACAACTGGAGAATCCATTATTAGCAACCATTCTCCTTAAGCATACTGAGCTGAGTACCTCCCACAATATAGTATACTGTTGGTTGCCCAGCCATGTAGGAATTAAAGGTAATGATAAAGCAGACCGTGCTGCTAAAATGGCCCTATTACTAGAACCAACTAATTTTAAAGCACCATATACTGATTTTAAACGTTGTATCAAAGACTGTTTACGTCAGAAATGGCAGGCACCATGGAATGATGCCGTGAATAACAAACTTCATGCCAATAAGCCAACCTAAGGAGAATGGACCCCTTCCTACAGATCCGTCCGTAGAGAGGAGGTAGTCATTGCAAGAATTCGACACGGTCATACTTATTTAACACACTCCTACATACTAAAAGGAGAAGACCCACCAGAGTACATAGCTTGTAATGAACCATTCACCGTTAAGCACTTTATGCTGGAATGCTTCGATCTTCAACCTACGCGTGATCATTACTACGTTGTGCAAGACATGACGGAGCTCTTTGATACAGTTAACATTACCAACATTATAGACTTCCTTAAGGAAGCAAACATTTGTCATAAGTTATAGCTTTTATTTTATTACCTTGTTCAGTTTTGTGTTATATTTATGCAGTCGATAGATTTTAATTGCCAATCATATGTTTTCGTTATCATACTTTTGCACACCCCGTTGATCGGGAAACTTTTAATACTTTACCATCGTTCACATTTTTATCGTTTTACCTTTAACTGTTGACTCCAATCGCTGGTCGATAAAATTATTTTACCAGTTTTGAATGTAAAAGGATATAAAATTATGTTTGGCGCTATATAGCCTAACAGTGCTGATGCGCCGTAAAATAGCAATCAATCGATCGACCAAAAATTTGGAAAGAAGCAATAATAATACAAATTCCCAAACCAGGCAAAGCTAACGCAGATCCTACCAACTACAGACCTATAGCACTAACTAGCTGTGTATGTAAAACAATGGAACGAATGATCAAATCTCGGCTTGTATGGTATCTGGAAAGCAACAATTTAATTTCTCCTTTCCAAAGTGGCTTTCGCCATGGTCGTAGTACCAACGATCATCTGATTAGACTCGAAACATTTATTCGTGATACTTTCATAAAGAGGGAACATTTAGTAGCGGTTTTCTCTGATTTGGAAAAAACCTATGAGACAACATGGAAGTACGGAATACTAAATGACCTGCACGATCTGGGTCTAAAAGGCCGACTGACCTCATTCATATCAAACTTCCTCTCAGACAGGGAATTCAAAGTACGAGTGGGCTGCACCCTCCCTGATATACACGAGCAAGAGACGGGTGCACCCCAGTGCAGTATTTTATCGATGACGCTTTTCAATATAAAGATTAATAGCATCACCAAGTGTCTGATGCCAGGTGTGGATTGCTCACTATATGTTGATGACTTTTTAATATGTTACCGATCCAAACACATGCATAGAATTGAGAGACAATTATACCAAAATATAAACAAAATTCAAAATTGGGACTATACTAATGGCTTCAAATTCTCGACATCAAAAACTGTCTGTACGGATTTCTGTCAGTTACGAAGACATCACGATGAACCTAATCTCACGCTGGAAGGAACACCTATTCCAGTTGTTGAGGAAACAAAACGTTTAGGCATTATCTTCGATAGAAAACTGACTTTTATTCTACATCTGAAACATTTGAAAGCCAAATGTTTCAAATCCCTCCAAATGTTTCAAATCCCTTAATTTACTTAAAGTAATAGCGCACACTGACTGGGGTGCTGATAGGAGAGTCATACTCAATTTATACAGAATGTTTATACGCTCCAAATTAGACTATGGTTGCGTTGTTTATGGTTCAGCAAGGAAATCCTATTTAAATATGCTTGACCCAATACATCGTCAGGGAATACGACATGCCCTGGGAGCATTTAAAACATCCCCGTGTGAAAGTCTACTCGTCGAAGCGGATGAACCACCCTTATCACAACGTAGAGAAATGCTCTCCGCACAATATGCTATCAAATTAAGATCCAGTCATCAGAAGCCAGCGTTTTCGGCAGTTTTTGAACCAAAATATAAATCCTTATGTGACAATAAACCAAATGTCATAACTACATTTGGCATTAGAATATCACAATTTCTCGAAAGTACTCAAATTGAATTTTCAAATATTCTGAAAGCCAACATCTCCGAAACACCCCCATAGCTACTTCAGCAACCAATGGTAATGGTAATTTTTACGATACATGATGGAAAAAAATCGGAGACAAACCCTTCCATTTTCCACAACTCTTACCATGAACTCCTCTCACAATTTGAAAAGTATACAAAAATATATACTGATGGATCAAAATATGAACAAAAGGCTGCTGCAGCATTCGTATGTGGAAACCACACAACCAAAGTTCGCTTGCCAAATGGTACGTCAATTTTTTTCAGCCGAAATCAGGGCAGTAGACCTTACTTTGCAATACATTGCAGGCAAGCGTATTTCAAATAGCATAATATTCTCCGACTCACTATCAGTACTTCAAACTCTACATAACAGACAACTGGAGAATCCATTATTAGCAAACATTCTCCTTAAGCATACTGAGCTGAGTACTTCCCACAATATAGTATACTGTTGGTTACCCAGCCATGTAGGAATTAAAGGTAATGATAAAGCAGACCGTGCTGCTAAAATGGCCCTATTACTAGAACCAACTAATTTTAAAGCACCATATACTGATTTTAAACGTTGTATCAAAGACTGTTTACGTCAGAAATGGCAGGCATCATGGAATGATGCCGTGAATAACAAACTTCATGCCATCAAGCCAACAAATGGAGAATGGACCCCTTCCTACAGATCCGTCCGTAGAGAGGAGGTAGTCATTGCAAGAATTCGACTTGGTCATACTTATTTAACACACTCCTACATATTAAAAGGAGAAGACCCACCAGAGTGCATAGCTTGTAATGAACCATTCACCGTTAAGCACTTTATGCTGGAATGCTTCGATCTTCAACCTACGCGTGATCATTACTACGTTGTGCAAGACATGACGGAGCTCTTTGATACAGTTAACATTACCAACATTATAGACTTCCTTAAGGAAGCAAACATTTATCATAAGTTATAGCTTTTATTTTATCACCTTGTTTAATTTTGTGTTATTTTTATGCAGTCGATAGATTTTAATTGCCAATCATATGTTTTCGTTATCATACTTTTGCACACCCCGTTGATCGGGAAACTTTTAATACTTTACCATCGTTCACAGTTTTATCGCTTTACCTTTAACTGTTGACTCCAATCGCTGGTCGATAAAATTATTTTACCAGTTTTAAATGTAAAAGGATATAAAATTATGTTTGGCGCTATATAGCCTCACAGTGCTGATGCGCCGTTAAATAGCAATCAATCGATCAATCGATCGACCAAAAATTTGGAAAGAAGCAATAATAATACAAATTCCCAAACCAGGCAAAGCTAACGCAGATCCTACCAACTACAGACCTATAGCACTAACTAGCTGCGTATGTAAAACAATGGAACGAATGATCAAATCTCGGCTTGTATGGTATCTGGAAAGCAACAATTTAATTTCTCCTTTCCAAAGTGGCTTTCGCCATGGTCGTAGTACCAACGATCATCTGATTAGACTCGAAACATTTATTCGTGATACTTTCATAAAGAGGGAACATTTAGTAGCGGTTTTCTCTGATTTGGAAAAAGCCTATGAGACAACATGGAAGTACGGAATACTAAATGACCTGCACGATCTGGGTCTAAAAGGCCGACTGACCTCATTCATATCAAACTTCCTCTCAGACAGGGAATTCAAAGTACGAGTGGGCTGCACCCTCTCTGATATACACGAGCAAGAGACGGGTGCACCCCAGTGCAGTATTTTATCGATGACGCTTTTCAATATAAAGATTAATAGCATCACCAAGTGTCTGATGCCAGGTGTGGATTGCTCACTATATGTTGATGAATTTTTAATATGTTACCGATCCAAACACATGCATAGAATTGAGAGACAATTATACCAAAATATAAACAAAATTCAAAATTGGGACTATACTAATGGCTTCAAATTCTCGACATCAAAAACTGTCTGTACGGATTTCTGTCAGTTACGAAGACATCACGATGAACCTAATCTCACGCTGGAAGGAACACCTATTCCAGTTGTTGAGGAAACAAAACGTTTAGGCATTATCTTCGATAGAAAACTGACTTTTATTCTACATCTGAAACATTTGAAAGCCAAATGTTTCAAATCCCTTAATTTACTTAAAGTAATAGCGCACACTGACTGGGGTGCTGATAGGAGAGTCATACTCAATTTATACAGAATGTTTATACGCTCCAAATTAGACTATGGTTGCTGCGTTGTTTATGGTTCAGCAAGGAAATCCTATTTAAATATGCTTGACCCAATACATCGTCAGGGAATACGACATGCCCTGGGAGCATTTAAAACATCTCCGTGTGAAAGTCTACTCGTCGAAGCGGATGAACCACCCTTATCACAACGTAGAGAAATGCTCTCCGCACAATATGCTATCAAATTAAGATCCAGTCATCAGAAGGCAGCTTTTTCGGCAGTTTTTGAAGCAAAATGTAAATCCTTATATGACAATAAACCAAATGTCCTACCTACATTTGGCATTAGAATATCACAATTTCTCGAAAGTACTCAATTGAATTTTCAAATGTTCTGAAAGCCAACATCTCCGAAACACCCCCATAGCTACTTCAGCAACCAATGGTAATGGTAATTTTTAAGATACATGATGGAAAAAATCGGAGACAAACCCTTACATTTTCCACAACTCTTACCATGAACCCTTCTCACAATTTGAAAAGTATACAAAATATATTCTGATGGATCAAAATATGAACAAAAGGCTGCTGCAGCCTTCGTAAGTGGAAACCACACAACCAAAGTTCGCTTGCCAAATGGTACATCAATTTTTCAGCCGAAATTAGAGCAATAGACCTTCCTTTGCAATACATTGCAGGCAAGCGTATTTCAAATAGCATAATATTCTCCGACTTACTATCAGTACTGCAGTCACTACATAACAGAAAACTGGAGAATCCATTATTAGCAAATATTCTCCTTAAGCATACTGAGCTGAGTACCTCCCACAATATAGTATACTGTTGGTTACCCAGGCATGTAGGAATTAAAGGCAATGATAAAGCAGATCGTGCTGCTAAAATGGCCCTATTACTAGAACCAACTGATTTTTAAGCACCCTATACTGATTTTAAACGTTGTATCAAAGACTGTTTACGTCAGAAATGGCAGGCAGCATGGAATGATGCCGTGAATAACAAACTTCATGCCATCAAGCCAACCTTAGGAGAATGTTCCCCTTCCTACAGATCCGTCCGTAGCGAGGAGGTAGTCATTGCAAGAATTCGACTCGGTCATACTTATTTAACACACTCCTACATATTAAAAGGAGAAGACCCACCAGATTGCATAGCTTTTAATGAACCATTCACCGTTAAGCACTTTATGCTGGAATGCTTCGGTCTTCAACCTACGCGTGATCATTACTACGTTGTGCAAGACATGACGGAGCTCTTTGATACAGTTAACATTACCAACATTATAGACTTCCTTAAGGAAGCAAACATTTATAGTAAGTTATAGCTTTTATTTTGTCACCTTGTTTAGTTTTGTGTTATATTTATGCAGTCGATAGATTTTAATTGCCAATCATATGTTTTCGTTATCATACATTTGCACACCCCGTTGATCGGGAAACTTTTAATTATTTACAATCGTTCACATTTTTATCGGTTTACATTTTAACTCTTTGGTCTCCAATCGCTGGTCGATATAATTATTTTACCATTTATAAATGAAAAAGGATATAAACTAATGTTTGGCGCTTAATAGCCACAGTGCTGATGCGCCGTAAAAATATAAATCAATCAATCAATCAATCAATCAATCAATCAATCAATCAATCAATGTAAACTAGTGTAATTGCATTTTGTCTTTTGAATATTGATTACATAATATGTTCATGAGAAGCTTCTCTAATTACAGTTATGGTAACAAATGATCAAATATTTCAATGAACTAGATTCCTTGTTCCCTGTTTCACTATCTCCTAGGGAATCAAAGTTATATTTCTTTAGAAGCATATGATATTCGTCATGACTAATAGTTTCTACGGACTTTGCATGTCTTGGTTTATGTAATATTTAATAGTCTTATGCAAACTAAGTGAAAAGTTTCAAATTAAGCTCGTCTTTATGCATTAGTTGACTGATGGAATTTCTTCCTTGTGACATTCTGTCTGTCGTCAAGGAACTGTCAGCCAGAAAACGTGTCTTTCGTCGCGAAACTGTCAACCACAGATATATACAGCACATATGCTATAATTCTCTCTGATGAAACAATGTGAAAGTTTAGCTCAGGTTCTAAATGAATGGCACATACAATGCGTACTATTGTTGCATGCATCAATTGAGGACATGACAATGAGAACCTGGATTCGCCAACAACATTATATATATATATATATATATATATATATATATATATATATATATATATATATATATATATATATATATATATATATATATATATATATATATATGTGTGTGTGTGTGTGTGTGTGTGTGTGTGTATGTGTGAGATAGAGAGAGTGTATGTGGCGTCTTAATCAAATTGGAATTACACTGCAGGAAAAATACGACCATTGTCGGGATTTCTTTCCTTGCACGTGATCATTACAAATCGTGCCTGAGAGAGAGAGGGGGGGCATCAGACACAATGAAACAGACAAAAATTTGGAAATACAGTTTTACAAATGTTAGGAAAGTTATTACAGATTTGCTAAAACATAAAAAGCAGTTCCAAAAGTTTTTGGTTGGCTATATCATTTTTCTTCCGTTGACGCATTTTAACATGTCAGTCGAAAATACACATTACTTCATTTCAGCACAATAGTACTTAAGCAGTAAAGCTAAAAATGTTAATGAAAAATTAAACCAAGGAAGCTGTTAATAAAATAAAATTACGACCCTATTAGAACGACCAAAACTATTTAAATACAGCTCAGAGACAGTTAACTACAACATTCTAAAATTTAGTACATGAAATCAATGTTTTCTTGCTGGAAGAAATATAATCTTACATATAGCTGATTTAAATTATATTTATTACACTTGTGGAATAAGTTCAATCAATTTCATTTAAAATTGTCACTCGAAATGAGCCACTTTATCTACAACTCCAATATTCGTCATTAGCAATTATGGTTGAGCATTTGACACCCCCGTTACCAAGAGGTCATACTCGCTGATCTTTATAGAATACTGACATCTCACTTCTGTTTGCGTTTGAGTCAATTATTTGAGAGACAACTACCCAGTACCACATAGGTTTTTCTTCATGGGTTTTCCCAGTTTTTAGGCGATAAATACTGATATTTCATCATATACTATTGATTATCTCCTTTCATAGTACATATGTGGCACCAGTTGCCGACTGGTTTTAGGCGCTCATCTTTACAGATCACTAACAATTTACATCAGTCTAAGAGGGTTTGATCGAATATCAAGTTCTGACAACACGGGCATATAAAAATGATTGTCAGCCCTGTGGGTCTATAGATCTCGGGGTTTTAACGATATTCTGGCCGAATCCTATAATGCGCAGAAAAATGTTAAACCAACAAGAGACCGCGTACTTTTTACTACGTGAATAGCATGATTATTTCATCGTCAAATGGCTTTCTACCTTACAGCTTCAAATTAATGTGGCTACTTATTACACCTATCGAACTTGGCGGTTAATAGATCCCAATAGCAGTTATTACCCAGCTCTAGATCGTTGAGCATGCATTATATTGTATTATGGGAAATTAATAACGTAGATCATGCTCTATCAGCAAATTATTCCAAGGCAAATCTGAGCTTTTATATTATGGCTTAAGGCTGTCTTATACACTAGTGAATACAGTATTCGGTTGGAAGAGGGGGTTCTCAACATGTGTAACAGTAAATCAAACGAGAAGGTCACAATCAGTTTACGAGGTGTTTAAAACGTAATTTACATATCACTATAAATATAATTCATGCACTTCCAGTCTCTGCATAGGATCCCTCTAGTGGTTCTTCAAGGATCGCGTATTTTGCTGACACAGCACTGGAGAGAAGATGCGAAGTCATGAACAATTCAGTATTTGTCTACAAATAAGTGATGTCTAAGAATCCCTCTCCAATTTTAACCAGAGGTACGAAACTTTCATTGTTCAGCATTTGCACGTGCTCTATCTATCTATCTATCTATCTATCTATCTATCTATCTATCTATCTATCTATCTATCTATCTATCTATCTATCTATCTATCTATCTATCTATCTATCTATCTATCTATCTATCTATCTATCTATCTATCTATCTATCTATCTATCTATCTATCTATCGTTCTTTCTGTATATCTAGCTATCTTTTTGTTATATGTATATAATGGATACACAGTAAAATATCAGTTATTCCGACGTCAGATATCCGGATTAATCATTACCCAGTACTACTTACGTGTCCTCCGATTTTTTAATTACTATGCACACTTATCTGCAAGTTTAACTAATTTACCCATAACGACTGCTAACACGCTAACACAGAACAGAGTAACTCAAATCATAAAAGCACAAACAAATATTGCCAGAAGTAATGTTATTATCAATAACTAATGTTTGTAAAATAGGAGATAAGTTGGAAACGGGGACGGAAAGTGTGAGACATAAAGGTGAAATTTTGCCCTTTTACACCTTATAGTCGCCAAATGGGTGTGGCATTAGCCATGTTATACATAGAGTACAGGTGCAAGGACAATCTAATTCAACTGCGTATACCTTAATCAAAGCCGTTTATGGTACCAAATATGGATATCAAACAGTATATCTCTCATATGTTCTAAGAATTAAATAATACTATTTTAAAATGATTCTTGTTTCTTTGTTAATTCCGGTCAAAGATTTTCAACGTTTATAAAACATAATAATTAATTTATTTAAACAGATACACATAAATGTATTATTAGCTCTATCAAGGATTAGAGATACGGTCAAGCGTGTCATTATCTGACCCGTTTCATATTTATTTTATGACCCATGTCTTAAATTGTATTCTGCTAGGTTAGATGCAATGCACTTTACTCTTTTAATATACTTGCTATTTTTGTAAACGTATATGCGAATACAATGTGCCTTAAATCCTATATATGTAGTAATATAATTTACCATTGACTTACCTTTTAAGTTTATCACACACATATAGGTTTTTTGTACGGCTTAAGATGGCCTCTATAATACATAAAGATGTGTATCTTTTCCACAGTTTCGTATATTACATCTATGCATATCCCTAGTATTAGCCATTTTATGTCAATAATTTATCACAATTGTTTTCTTTCTAATGATTATAATTCATTAAATGTATACATTAGAAACTTGTTAAGATCAATTAGAGAAATGTCAGTTTAAAATGATTAGTTTTGATTTCTAAATATTGATACCTTAAATAATCCTCATTCAAATATTGTCTTGCTGAAAATTATTGATTTTTATCTAAATTTTCTTTTCTGGTTGTTCATTAATATTTCTACATTTCTTCGTTAGCACATATCTAAAATTCGTTTACAATATTGTCAGTCAACACAGAAAAATCCACACATACTACTTTTGGTACGGTATCATCTTCAAGACAAACAGAATGGTCCTAACCTTTAACATTTTACGCATCAAAGAAACAATTTGGCAAATTAAACTGTTGCGCTAGAAGTATCCACGTTTGTGTTTGAGTACATTGCATCAGGTTTATAACAAAGCATACCTCGGGAATGTGCCCTACCATCAAGTATATATTATGCTTGTATGGGTATAATAAATTTACATCTTACTAAATTATACGTTGATTTTGTATGTATGAGTTTGCACTCCCATTGTGTTCCAGCACACAATTTCTTGAAATCTTTCTATAAATATTTAGAGTCATTGTACCATTCCCTATATTATTATTTCATTTTCATGTCCAAATTCATTGCATTAATATATCATATTTTCTCCTTGATGTTAAAATGAGTCTAAATGAATAGGAGGAAACCAATTTCAAGAAAAAGTAAAAATAAAAATAAAAAAGTCCAATCATTGCAATGATTTTCCAAATAAGTTTAAAAAACTTTCTGTGTGTATACCTCGTTGATATTCTTATAAAGTATTTACAAATTTTACGAATATAGCTTTGTCAGTGACGTTAGGCTTCTTGTTTCCTTCAGAGATGAAATTTAGTCCGCATGTATCTCGAGATTCCATGACCTTAGTGGCGTCTCCTTTTCTATCCGTTTTGGTTATTTTACTCTTTTAACTGTATTTTATACATCTGGCGTGCACTTTTGTACTAATTGTATCTCAATAACTCAGCAGTATCAAGCGAAATAAGGTGTGGCTTTTCAGCTAGTTATACCAAAACACCTCCAAAATACTATATTAGCTTTCATTATGTATACGGCATTTGTATACCAATTCATGTTTTAGGCGTTCTTTCCCGCGATCAGCCTCTTCTAAAGTTTCTTTCTCTTTGTAGCTATTTGATCCGTTCATATTGTAGCTATTTGATCCATTCATGATGCAACGTCGTAAAACAACGTTACTTTCAATATATCTCACATTATGATTCTAGGACTGATTCCCTTAATGACCGTGACGCGATGTGAAGACTTCATGGTGCATTATTCAATGCACTTATGCAGAAAATAAACTTAAACTAAGGTTATTTTATAAAATGGCTTTATTCAAATCATCAGCTGTCTTACATTTTTCTTGGTCGGTCCAGCTGTGCTTCTGGAAGACTTTTTTTATTTATCTAACAAATCTATACAAGTGGGTGTCTAATTCAACTGAAGCACACATACTTTCCGTAATTTCTCACTAAATTGCCAATTTTATTTACTCTTGATTTTTGACAAGACGATTATATTTTAGTTAGAAAGATGGCAAGCATTCCCAAAAATTACACTACAATGCATATATCTTATTTATCTTTCTAAAATACGGATATAATTTAGGCAATTTTGACTTTTTTAAATTGTTCATATGAAAACTGGGGAAAGTTGTGTTGTTGTGTTTCCTATTTTTTTAAAAAAAAAAAACATTATGTAGTACATTGTTTCGCCCTTTGTAAATTGTGGCATGAATTTTTACCATGATCGAAGGCGTGAAAAGTGACACACTGAATAAGTACCTTGCTACACAGGGAATGCACCATCGTATAACTGACCTAATTTTAAACATTGCTGTTCAAATATTCAGTTTACATACAAAGCCGTCATAGAATAGATTTAATTGTAACCTCGTACGTAAAATAAATTAGCCTTTATACACAAGGAATGCGTAATTGTAGAGCAAGTCTCATTTTATAAACGTGAGCTAAAATAATTAGCCTATACCTACACATATAAGACGCCTTCGCAGAACAGACTTAAATTTCGAACATCACAGGTGAACCGTTTAGCCCATAAACACCTGAAAAGTGCCCACGTAAAATAGCCCTAATGTTAACCAGAGTAGTTAACATAACCAATTACAAAAGTCTATATATGAACATTGTTAATATTCATCTAATTTCGTATGTTCGTATGCTGGAAGATGATGTCTAACATATTTTAATATCCATTTTGGATCCTGGTCTGATATATATATATATATATATATATATATATATATATATATATATATATATATATATATATATATATATATATATATATAATCATGTGTATATTCCTAAAATATGTAGGCCTTTAATTATTTTTAAATATCGTAATAGGTGAAATATTCATGTTTATCCATCAAAGAAGTCTTACAAAGTTATATTCATTATATTAATGATCATTCTTTAATTAATGTACTTTTGTTATATAAAAAATTGTAAATGTCTTCCCGAATATATGACATCAACGTATAACCTTCATTAATGAAATAATATATGAGAAGCAAAATATCTTATTCATAAAATTTTGAAAACAATAAAACATTTTCCTTAATAATAGGCAATAGATAGATAGATAGATAGATAGATAGATAGATAGATAGATAGATAGATAGATAGATAGATAGATAGATAGATAGATAGATAGATAGATAGGTAGGTAGGTAGGTATTTAGGTAGGTAGATAGATAGATAGATAGATAGATAGATAGATAGATAGATAGATAGATAGATAGATAGATAGATAGATAGATAGATAGATAGATAGATAGATAGACAGGTAGGTTGCAGAAAATAAAGTCAGTTGGTTTTGTTAAAATCCCAAGTACTTTGTCGTAGCTTACACATTAATCAGAGTATTTTCGCTTTAGACGTTAATTCCCATAAAACACAACATATAAGTAGACCAGATATATGAGATTGTGAATATGATTGTAACAGTATTCAATTTTGCTTGAAGTATAAGAGGATGTTCTTTACTTTGTCAGTCCAGCATGCATAACGAAGTACTATTTTTACCGTTTAGTCTGCTGGTGTTAAAAATCGCAAGAAAACTGTATTCATTCCGTGATCGCACATTTATATTTAAACTCCACTTAAGTCCCATATATATATATATATATATATATATATATATATATATATATATATATATATATATATATATATATATATATATATATATATATATAAATATATATATATATATATATACATATATATATGTATAGATTATATAGATAGATAGATATAGATACGTATATATATATATATATATATATATATATATATATATATATATATATATATATATATATATATATATTTGTCTTGTTCACGTTATCTTTTAACTTCCAATCACTGCAATATGTGTTAAAAATATCTAATAATGATTTCTAAGAGAAGTGTATCTTTGAGGATCTTTAGGGATCTCTAGAGAACAGTTTTATTAGAGATCGTTTTGGTTCTGTGGAAGAATTTTACTTTTGGAGAAATTTATAGGAGAATATTATCATTGCAAATATAAATAATTTAAAATCTCATACGATCTTACCATAAATAGAAATATTAGACTTTCTATTGGAACAATTGTAATGTTTCATTTAAGACATTTCCTGAAAGTTCATATTGTCTGGGAATTAAAACAGTTCTATTAATTGTGATATTTGGTTTAACTTTTTAGGCATATTATATGAAACATTAAAGTCAAATTTGAAAGCTTTACTCCATAATCTTTTTCTGCATTTATTATCAAAACCGTTCAGAAAATCAAACAATAGATAATTTACTTTCTTGAAATTATAGCACATGTCAGTTTCATAAAATGCATTTTGCGTTTTGTCAAGTCTGTTATTTTATATACCAGATTCATAAGACTTGGTATGCATATATACGTTCAAGAGCACAATGACGTAACAAAGTAGGTCACTGTGATCCATGTGTCGTGCTGAAATCAAGTCGTATAACTTAAGTATTTAGATCGCTTTCCTGGAAATTTGGCCCTAGAGGCATTCACCTTTATGTGCTGTTGTACCTTCGTGCAGAGAACATTATTAAAATTGGGTCACTGTTTTTTTTTTGCGTCAAGAATTTAGATTAAGTTTTGCATTTAGGTAAATTTCTGAGGCATCAGTATCTGCAGAAGCAAACAACTTGGCATATGTATGCGCCTTGAGATGTTAATCTCCACCTTACCAAACTTGTGTCACTGTGACTTATATTTCACGTCTAGCTGCATAGGATATTTCTCTTGACCTTTAAGAAACATCCGAATACGGTGAGCCTTCTATGTCTTTTCTCCATCAGTCTGTCCAGAGATTCACCACATAAACCATCAAATGGTCTTTCTGCTTCATATATATTTGCAGGAAATGTTGTCATTCTTTACTCCCGCAAATAGACGTCTTCCAAATGGGATAAAGATTAAATATGTCAAAAGTGCAAAAACCATGACATCATCAAACATTGTCTTACCTATTAATAAATGTGAGGTCATTGCATCATATACGCATTTTGGTTTTGTATTTTGTTCCCAGTACATTGAAAGTGGGTCGGGTAATTTACGGGAAATGTGGTTTGGAAACATGCATTAAAATGGCATGGAAAGTTTTCATAGCAATTAATTGCTCATTTATAATCGACTACAGAATGGTGCATAGAGCGGGAACAGGACAATTCTTTTTATGTGAATATTGTTACGATAATTTCACTTCACTTCACAATTTCCCCATCTTGTACTTATGTTTAAGAAATGTTATTGTCTTTCCAAAAAACTTCGCGAACAATTAACAAGTATTGTATTTTTAATATTTTCTTTAGGAATCTATTTATGAATGGGATGCACTATGTTCCATTTAGAAACTAATCGTAATTTATTTATAAGCAAATTTTATAACAACTTCATCTAAAACAATTTTGTGGAGTATACGTTAGAATGTTATAAAGCTTCATGTATGTATTAGTTCTGATTACTTACGGTTTGCGTAAACTACTAACTTGTGCACCTAACCATTTGCAAGATGTAGAAGATATCACGATTCTCGAATGTTTCCTTTTTGAATGACGATACAGAACTGCTTTTTATTCAGATTCATGGAACGATGGATCTCAAAGACGCTATTGCCATCGTCGGCATCGGGGGTATGTTCCCTGGTGCCAAAAACATAAACGAGTTTTGGCGCTTGCTAAAACATGGAGAGAACCACGTCAAAGAAATTCCCAAATATAGATGGAACAACGACGCTTTCTACAGCCCTGATCCAAACACCGGGGGTAAACTTTATACCACTCATGCCGGTCTCATGGACAGGTACATTAGTTATCTGCTTTTCAACTACGGTTTTGGCTTAAATAATGCATGAATTAATAAATTAATTGATTATTTAGTGAATTAGTTACTTTGTAATGTAAGTATACACTACTTAGTTCATAAATATTACACCAGCTTACTGACAAAGGATTCAGTGATAAGAATAGTATAAAACACTTTCCGTTTTGTAAATGTATTTGCGAGATCTATTAACCGTTTATATGCCAAGATGTTATTTAAGTTTTACTCCAGTTTTAACAAAGATTCCAGCGATCAGGTTATACGTATATGGCCTTTTTATTCACAGATTAATTTTGAGGACTACATTTTCTAGATTATTTCAAAGGAAGCTTTATCTTTGCCAGCGTCTTAAACGCAAATAATATTAGTTTCCCTTCCATCCAAACACTGTGATTTCCGATTAAAGTTTGTAAAACGATGATTGAATCGTTTAAATTTCGTTCAAATTGCTGGTGTGGTTACTTTTGTTAAAGTTTCTGGTATGGGTTCTTTCCTTTAAGTTGCGGGTGTGGTTCCTTCTTTTACGTTTTTTTTTAGCGTGGTTCCTTTATGACCCTAAACTCACGCTGGATGGAACACTTATTCTAGTTGTTGAGGAAACAAAATTCTTAGGTATTTTATTTGAGCAAAAGCTGCCATTCATAAAACACATTAAGAATTTGAAAGCTAAATGCTTAAAAGCCGTAAATTTGATCAAAGTAATTGCTCACACTGACTGGGGTGCTGATAAAAAAAGTCCTCCTTAATTTCTATAGAACATTTATTCGTTCCATCTTAGACTATGGATGCATTGTTTATGGTTCAGCTAGAAAGTCATATTTGAAAATGCTTGACCCAATTCATCATCAGGGAATAAGACTGGCTCTAGGAGCATTTAAGACATCTCCGTGTGAAAGCCTTCTCGTGGAAGCGAATGAACCACCTTTATCGCATCGCAGAGAAATGCTTTCTGCACATTATGCTCTTAAGTTACGATCCAACCCTCTGCACCCTGCTTTTTCGGCCGTTTTTCATCCAAATTACAAAGCTTTATACGTAAATAAACCAAATGCTATACCTTCATTTGGTATTAGAATATCATCTTGCTTTGACCAAATCAAATGTAATCTATCTTCAGTCCAGAAAACATTTGTCTCGAAAACACCACCTTGGCTCATTAAGCAACCCCAACTGACTTTAACGTTACACGATCGGAAAAAATCTGAGACAAACTCTATCCTATTCTTAAACTCTTATCATTATCTTCTCAATGACTTTACACATTATACTAGATTTTATACTGATGGATCAACGGTTGCTGATAAGGCTGCTGCAGCCTTCGTCAGTGGCAAACACATAACCAAATGATGCATCCATATTTTCAGCAGAAATCAGAGCAATAGACCTTGCTCTGACATTTATTAAATCTAAGCAAATTCTAAATAGTATTATCTTCTGTGACTCATTATCAGTGCTTCAGGCGCTACACAATATCAAACTAGATAATCCACTATTGGTGAATGTTCTGGTCAAAAACTCTGAGCTTAGTGCCTCATGCAATATAGTATACTGTTGGCTACCCAGCCATATTAGCATTAGAGGTAACGAAGAAGCAGACCGGGCTGCTAAGATGGCCCTATCTTTAGAACCATCGGATTTTAAATTACCATATTCTGATTTTAAACCTTGTATCAAAAAGTATCTAAGTCAAAAGTGGCAGGTATCATGGGATGATGCAATCAATAACAAACCTCATGTCATCAAACCAATCTTGGGAGAATGGACTCCTTCCTACAGACCTATTCGTAGGGAGGAGGTTGTCATTGCAAGAATCAGAATCGGTCATACATACATTACCCACTCACACATACTAAAAGGTGAAGATCCACCAGAGTGCGTTCCTTGCAATGTACCATTTACTGTTAAACAATTTATGACCACGTGTTCCGATCTGCAACCTACGCGTGATAAATACTATAATGTACACGACATGCAGGAACTTTTTGATACTATTCAAATCACTAGTATTTTAGATTTCCTAAAGGAAGTAAATCTTTATTTTAAACTGTAACTTGTATGATCTTACCCAAACTAATTTTTAACTAATGCAAATACCAACTATTATTTACATCGTTCATCAAGATACATCATTTACATTTCCCGTTGATCGGGAACCAATATCTTTAACTGTTACCAACATTTACCATTTTATATTTAACTACTATGGATTTTTTGTTATATCGCTGGTCGATATTGAACCTTTCTTTTTACAAATATGACCTACTGTATGGCGCTAAATAGCCTAAAAGTGCTGGTGCGCCGTTAAAATTAAATCAATCAATCAATCAATCCATTCTCAGAGGACTAATGTATCCCAAGAATATGAACAATCTATATTATTAGGGTGTGGCACGAGCTCACTTGGAAGCTGATGTTGCAATCACATGGAGTGTTGACATAATTATTTGCTTAATATGACAAGCAATACCCGTTTTTTTTTAGACAAGGTATTCTCAATTCAAAAGTGACACTTGTATTTGAATTTGCTTTCACAATACAAAATGCATCTTCACATTTCGCCAGGACACATTCGACCTATTTGCCCCGTCATCCATGGCTGCCTGTGCAGGTACATCCTCGGACACAGGTATGACTAATGCTGCCTAACCGATCACTGAGAGTGCGAGTCAAATCCTCTGGCCATTGTGATCCAACATGACTGAAACACTGTTTAATTTGACCAATTAAATTTTACTTCAACAAAAGATAAAGCGATCATTTTCATTACTGTATTTGGGACGTTACATTTTTTTCTTGATAACCAGTTAATATTTACGCGAACAGATGATAGCAAAAATATATTACGGACCGCCAAGAGATGTGAATAGCATAGCAAATAGCTTACCTTCTGTTCCGATGATGTCACAATAGCTACTTATTAGCAAAATATTATGTATTTCCCCAGCCGACATATTTTAGAAATGCGTCCAGATCAAATTTGCAAAGTTTCAAATCTTTATTTGACATACTCATTTTTTCCCTGACAGGCATGATGAGTGGGATAACCGGTTGTTCGGCATCAGTGACGCCGAGTCGGAGAGGATTGACCTTCAGCAACGGTACACTTTAGAGTGCGTCCACATGGCATTGGAAGATGGAGGTATCACAAGAAAAGAACTGAGCGGTTCGAAGACAGGAGTCTATATGGGTAAGCTGCTAACAATATAAATGCTACCATGTCAGGTTCGAGACTATGTTGTATTCCTTATATACACGCATTATTTTCTTGTTGATGACAATATGTTAAGTAGTCTGGCTGACCCCGAGCAACAGATAGCTCATAGTGGGTATACAAGAGATCTTGTCAATATTTGCATTAGGCCAATGGTTATTTCAGAGGCTTTTCTGAGTCCTCCTTCAACTAAATTATTGGCCGTTATGAAAAGAATGTCATGTTCTGAAATTTAGCATTAAATCAAACTAAAGCACATCAAATCAATTTACGCACCAAGAATATTATTGGAACATGTAGCCGTGGAACATATTGTATATAAACGAAAATCTGCATTAATGGCAATATATCTCTGTTAAATATTCAATTTTCATTTCGTTCTTAAAAAAGGTTGTATGAACGATGATTATAAGATGGCGCTGTACGACGATTTCAAGGTTGGCATGAATCCTGATAAAGAGAAAGATGCCAATTACAGCGTGACCGGAACTTCCACTAGCATCATATCGGCCCGGGTCTCATACGTATACAATTTACTCGGCCCCAGCATGACCATTGATACTGCTTGCTCATCTTCTCTTGTCGCTATCCATCTTGGATGCCAGTCAATAAGATTAGGTAGGAATTGAAAATCATTACATTCACTGGTACCAATAAAATATATGTGAACATTATATTTGGCATGTTTTCCAAAACGTTTTGTCAATTTTTCATATACAGTATACATACATGCAGTATACATGTTCCCATGTAAATTATTATTACTTCGAACAAATGTATGTATATAAGTATATATATATATATATATATATATATATATATATATATATATATATATATATATATATATATATATATATATATATATATATATATATGTATGTATGTACGAAATCATGTGGTTGTGCTGTTTAATGTAAATATTTATGTGCAGTTTATTTATCTGATTTCTATGATTTCAGCCGCTTTTCTGAGCTTGTTCAGTTTTGTGTTATATTTATGCAGTCGATAGATTTTAATTGCCAATCATATGTTTTCGTTATCATACATTTGCACTCCCCGTTGATCGGGAAACTTTTAATTATTTACCATCATTACCATTTGTATCGCATTACCTTTCACTGTTTGGTCTCCAATCGCTGGTCGATAAAATTATTTTACCAGTTTTAAACATAAAAGGATATAACATTATGTTTGGCGCTAAATAGCCTCGGAGTGCTGGTGCGCCGTAAAAATATAAATCAATCAATCAATCAATCAACTGAGCTTATGGTTTTATTTATATATTTTTATATGTTCCTTTCGTGGAAATTGCAAACGAGAGATTGTGTGTGTAATTTATTAGTGATCTAATATTGTGGTGTTCTATTGTTTTTGTTTTTATTTTTATTTCACAAAAATTTAATACTCCCTCTTACGCTCAAAAATGAATATTAACATATCCAACGTTTTTGTGTCTGTGGGTACACAGAGGTGTATATGGTCCTTGCCGAATCTTTAAAATAAAAATATATTTTCAGCAAAATATTTACAGATCTTGCCGAATTTATGCCATCATGAAAATAAGAGGCTTGATGATTATAACTTCAAGATAGAGTTACTTGTCTGACTTTGGTCATCATATTTACCTGACCATAGTAGCCAGTTCTCTCAAAATCGAATTAAGTCATATGAATTTATGTATTTGTTTCTATTGGACAATAGATGAAAATGATATGGCAATATGCGGGGGAGTTAGTAGCATCATGTACCCTGAGACATTCCTAGTCCTCTGCAGAGCCAGAATGATGTCTGCTAAAGGACAGTGTCACGCGTTTTCTGACATGGCGGATGGATACGCCAGAGGAGAGGGATGCGGAGTTGTAATTTTACAGAGGCTGGAAACAGTAGGTTTTAATTTTCATCCATACTTTGAACTCTTAGGAATAGGAAACCAGAAGCCCAACCTATCTACTAAATATGTACATACATAATACCACATTCTTTGCTTTTAAGATAACGCTTTCATTAAAGAAGGCTTATAATTATCCGTTGCTTTTAGAAGCAAATGATTTCACATGGACATAAAAAATGATCACCGCCAGAGAAAACGTCCAAATTCATTCAATTGGTTGTAAGCAATGTTTCCTTTATTAGGTAAACAAATGCATAGAGTCATAAGATTTACACTATGTAGGTCAAGCTTTCATGTGTCCGACGTCATCATTTACATATTCAGCTCTGAACAGGCTACTTGTATTGGATTTTGTATAGAGTTTAGAAATTTTAAGTATGTACATATTTTTGTATCATTTATTGCTAAATTCACCAGCACGGTTGTTCTTTTAAGCAATATTTTAACCTGAAATATATGATCTTAATACTGGGATAGAGCACGTCAAAAAATAATGGTTACTCGTACAGACAATTAGCAAATTCATCAACTCAGTTGGCAATTTTTCCTATTATTCAAACCAGGCCAACAATTACGAATGTTTAATTCCTCCATTTTTCCTCTTTCATTATTTAGATAATCAACTCTGAATAGATTCTTAGTGTTGAAGTTTTTGTTACAGTTTTTAAAAGCGCGATTTCTATACATATTTTTGAGTGCTTTTCCGATCAATCCATTGGCATAGTAGTCATAAATTTGTTTCTAATGTTCAGGCTCTCCAGATGAAGAGGAAGATATGGGCCGTTATTTACACTGGATGTAATCAGGACGGCGCCACAGCGCATCCCATCACAGCTCCTTCAACCCAACAGCAACTTGAACTATTGAAAACAGTATATGAAAGGCACAACATTGACAAGTCACAGATTCAGTACATAGAGGCTCATGGTGTGCATACCTTTTGTACCAATCAATTTAACGAAATACAACTCATTCTACGCAAGACTAATTTTTGAAATAAAAATTGAAAGAAATTTGGTACAGTAATTGGTTTATAGTAATTCCAACTAAAAAAAGATAAATCGTGATCTAAACAAAATCCTGTCTTGGCAGTAAATATTGAAGTCAAGTTTGCATCATCTCTTTGTATCATGATTTCTTTTCATAAAGCTTCCCCTAAGATACACTCTCACTAAATAACGTACGCTAACATACGATCTCATAAAGTCCTCGAAAAAGACTCACACTACTTAGCCTTTAATACCGTTCTCGTGAGATAAAATCTTTGAGCTATTAATTATTTAAGTCATTTTAAAATGTATACTACATCTGTTAATATCTCCAAAGTCCTTATCGTTTCATTGTAAGAAACGTTCGCCCCAAAGTGTCCCGTTAGATACGTATAAGCAATATTAATCCAAGGAAATATTATTATTTTTATCTTCAAATTCCAGATATACATTTAATTTTATTTCGTTGCATTACCTTTTACTACCACTACATAAAATATGGGTTTATTCTAGTATCACCTTCAACAAACATTCTTACGAACTTTTATTATTTTCATTTTAAGGCTCTTTTCCTTACTATGATGCACTAGATTCAACTCCTTGCATGTACTGTGTATACAAGGAAGACAACATAATTAATGTATCCCCATTAATGTGTATATATATATATATATATATATATATATATATATATATATATATATATATATATATATATATATATATATATATGTGTGTATATGTATATATATATATATATATATATATATATATATATATATATATATATATATATATATATATATATATATTATCTTCAGGAACAGGAACTCCAGTTGGAGATCCAATAGAAGCCAACGTGCTAGGAGAGTTTTTCACCGGGGATAAAAGAAGGAAGGCTAAAATACCGATAGGATCCGTTAAAAGCAATATTGGTCACCTTGAATCCAGTGCAGGGGCAGCGGGACTGATCAAAGTACTTCTTATGATGAAGCACGGTTTGATTGTTCGATCATTGCATATCGACCCGGAAAAGAAGAATTTCAACCCCAAAATTGACTTTCACAAGTATGATATTCGAATTCCTCTTGAGAATGAAGTATGGGAGCCTAACGAAGAGCAAAGTAGAGTTGCATGCATAAATTCGTTTGGATTTGGTGGAACGAATAGTCACGCAATTATTCGGCAGCTTCCAGTTTCAAACGAAAAGATTAGCAAAATCAAGCATGCTACTGCACCGCACTTGATTTGTGTATCCGCAGCAGATCGTATTTCTCTCCGTGGATGCATTGTGCATCTAAAATCATGTTTTGAGCAGGAAGATGACAGTGATCTGGCTGACGTGTCTTTCACTTCAACATGTAGAAGAGCTCACTTTGAATACAGAGTTTCATTTTTGGCTGCGAGTAACATAGATGTTGTTAAAGAATGTGACAATATAATAAATACACTTGAGACAAAAAAACTGGCCCGTGCCCCAAAAACGAGGTTTATTTTCGCATTTTGTGGAGTGGGTACGACGTGGACTGGTATGTGTAAAGAAATGCTATCATCTCAAGATATATTCCGGGATGCAGTGATAGGTGTAGACCAGCTTTTAACTCCGTTGACGACATGGTCTATACTCCAGAAGTTGGAGACTTCGTCTGACTTAAGTGATCCTTTTACATCTCATATAGCCATCTTTTCTTGTCAGATTGGACTATATCATCTGTGGACATCATGGGGAATTAAACCGGATGCCGTTGTTGGACAGTCAGTGGGGGAAGTAGCAGCTGCATATGCGTCAGGAGCTATTGACCTCACAGATGCCGTGAAAGTAATTTACCACAGATCAAGAATTCTTGCCAAAACAACTGGGGGTAAAATGATGGTAGTCGGTAATGTTAATGTTGAGGTCATCAAGGATATGTGTGCCAAAGATGCAGAAAACGTTAATATTGCCGTATACTCTAGCCCGAAAGCCTGCACGATAGCTGGCGATGCAGATGCAATCGAAAGAATCCAAGAACGCGTCAAACGCGAGCACAAGTCAGACAATGTGTTTTGTAAAGTACTAGATGTAGTATGTGCTTATCACAGCCAACATGTTGACAGCTGTCAACGAGAAGTCCAGGAAAACCTACACGACTTACGTGGCGGTTCTCCGTCTGTGGAGTATTATTCAACGGTTCTTGGAAAACAATTATTTGACAACAGTCTTTCAACTGGAGACTATTGGGCTAAAAATGTGCGCAATCCTGTGCAATATAGCCAAGCGATTGAACAGTCTTCAAGAACTGATTGTCTCAATATATTCATAGAGCTTGGCCCTAGACCTGTACTTCATGGACACATCAGAAATATAATTCCTAATACAAATACACTTTGTCTCAGCTCAATGAAAGACAATGATGAGAGATGCACAATCCTCACGTCGCTCAGAACATTGTACGAACACGGCATAGACCTCGAATGGAAAAAGATAATACCTGAGCGAGAAACGATCACCGACATTCCGCAGTACTACTTCAATAGAGTCAAAGGCTTATATGAGCCAGAACTCACACAACTGCGTCGTGAAGGAATCATTAGAGTTTCAAGAGCTCATCCATTTATAAGCCCAGCAGCAGGAAATTGTAGGTTCAAAGTGTGCATAGATCCCGTTTTGACACCATTTGTATTTGATCATAAGCTACAGGAAACTGTGTTAGTGCCTGGAGCAATCTATGCAGAAGTTGCATTCTTTATTGGAACACAAGTGCTGAAAACCACCCCAGACAATATCGAAATATCCTTGGATTTCAAACGTCCAGTTACCCTTTCGCAGGGTAAAAGTTGTGAGTTATTTGTATGTACTGAAGAAGTAAATGTGGGGTGTTTGCAGTTTATCGTAAAACATAAAGATTCCGTAGTCACTACTGGAACGATTGGTAAAAGGACCCTACCAAGACGATTGCCAGTTCAGCTTCGATCGATCATGCATCGTTGTATACACGAATGTGATGTTTATGAAAACCTTGAGGATATAGGTCTGACATATGGTGATACACTTACTTTAAATGCAAAAACGTGGAAAAACAAATCGGAGAGCTTGTCAGAGCTTGTTGTACCAGATTCAGTATTTGACGACATGAAACGTACCATTCTTCACCCTTCAGTATTGGATGCAATGTTCCAGGTCATAGCTGTTATCACTACAGGTAACCCAGATGAGAAAAGACTTCCGAAAGGTGTCAAGCATGTCGTGTACAACCAGTGTCTGCAAAAGAAGATGTATGCGTACACTAAGGTATACCCTGATGGACACTACAATTCGCTTCTAACTACACTCGACGGCCATGTAGTCGTTGAGTATACACATTTGTACACACAGACAATCGGTGATCCAAGAAATGGTGACACAGACATCGTATTCTGGCAGTCCTGGCAGAAATATTTCATTGAAAGTGAAACAATAATGGCATCAAGTTATTCTCAGAAGACATTCTTTGCATTTACGTGCAATGATAAAAACATGGCTATATTAGAGTCTCTGTCAGTAAACGGTACTGTAAAACCAATTCATATGACTGGACAAGCATTGGGACAAAAGTTCTTTCGTGATGCTCTTGACATAATTCCATTCGATTCCTTAGGAGGAATAATATTTGCACCCGGACAAAGACTTCAAGCGCATAATGAAGACAGTGAAGCAATATTGGACACGATAAAATGGTCTTTCAAACAGTTATCAGACCTTATCATGGTTATATATGAGCAGAAATACTTAGTGCCATTGTTTGTTGTAACTGAAGCAACTCAAAATATTAGGTTAATGGAAAACTCAGAGACAAATTTATACGGTGCTGAGTTGTGGGGTTTGGTTAAATCCGTGACAAAAGAAGGAATTATGGCAAAAAAAGAAAGTAATCTTCAGGGAATATATCTGATTGATATTTTTCCAACATTAGAATCTGGAGTGTCTCAGCTTGGGGTACTGATCTCCTTTGTTACATCTGGAAAATTTCCAACTGATTTTCCGGAAGAACTAGCGATAGTCGATGGGATATTATACCATAAAACATTTGCTCGCTTTGATGAGAAACTGTTAGAGCCTCAGCTGAACGTAAACAAGTTGAAAGATGGACAAATAGCTTTGATTAAATCATCCCAACCAGACATAATACATGAACCGTTTCTTGTAGTGACAGATATAGTCAGTGATAGAAACATTTTTTCAGTTAATTATAATGATAAACTCGATGAAAGAGTTGTGATTGCCCTTGAAGAAATATGTCTCCATAGCAAGAACATTTACTCTTTGACTGAAGACCAAGATAAAGATTGTAAAGATATGTGGGATACAGTGGAACAATCGGATTATCAAATACTACATCTGGAGGCTGTCGGCTACGAAATAGCATTCAGTCCTGAAAAACACCAGTTTGATCGAGGAACAAAACTTGTGGTGTGCTACCCAATGGCATCTGAAACATATCTTAACGTGCCTCGCTATGCTACTTGCCCGATGAATACTCTAAGGAATTATCGTCCAGGTTTGGTTACGGCCGCCACTGTTCTTTGGAGTATAGCTGACGAAGTGAAACAGAGGGGCGATTTGATATCAATAATTGACCAGCAATCCTTGCATTTGCGGGAACTTGTGGAAAGTCTGTTCAGACACAGCAATCAAAAGGTGACAGTTCTGCCGGTCAACCAGATCAAAAGAGAAATAACATATAATGAAAAGTCGATAATTCTTCTAGCCTGTGTTAAATCATTAGATGAATGGTTTTACAGAGTCCTGGGGCAAGGATATTTCAACCAATTAGTCACGTTGCGCCAGTTTTTATCGACGTCATTTCAACGAGCAATTCAAAGAAAATATCCTCACATTGATGTGGTTGTCTTGGACACTAATAACATCTTTGCACCATGCAAACTTCGTCACGCCCTTGGTCCTGTTTTTTTCTGGCTAAAAAAGTCTGATTTGGGGAAGCAATCTAACTTTGAATTATCTCAGGTTGTTGAAGAGAAGCTACTAGCTGTTAGCACCCAAGCGGCCAGTTTATATCAGTCTCATGACCTTGTCTGGGCAGAAGACACATCAATGTTACCAATACCAGCTGTAACGCTATCTCTGAGAGACGGACACACAGAAATGGTAGTAAAATCTTCAAATGGAGACATGTTTACGTCAAATGGATGTTATATCGTCGTTGGCGGTCTGACAGGTTTAGGATGGGAAATTGTGCTCCTCCTTGCAGAGAAAGGTGCAGGAGTGATAGTAAATTTCTCAAGAAGAGCTCCTGAACCATCGCAATTGAAAAGGATTGCAGAATTGATCGAACAATATAAATGTCGAATAATTAGCATTCAAGTGGATATTTCAGATGCTACGTCCCTTAAGAATGGAATTCAGAATATAGGCTCACAATTCCCAAGTACGCCAATAAAGGGAATTTTTCATGGCGCTGCAGTTTTGTCAGACTCCCTACTAATTCAAATGTCAGACGAACAACTCGATAAGGTACTTCTGCCTAAAGTGAAAGGAACTTGGAACCTACATTTATGTACCACTCATCTCCCACTTGATTATTTTGTGATGCATTCTTCAATTGTATCTGTCCTAGGAAACGCAGGTCAAGCAAACTACGCAGCAGCAAATGCATTTATGGATTCGATGGCTCATTACAGGAAATCTCTGGGATTATGTGGACAGAGTATCAACTGGGGACCAATGGCTGTCGGTATGGCAAAAAACAATGCAGCAGTAGAGGAACAGATGCAGAGAATTGGTTTTCATAGTCTGACTGTTCCACAGATTAGAACCTGTCTATTGCACGCATTAATGACGGGTGTACCACAAATAACCTACAATTCATTTAACTGGCTGAAGTTCACCAAAAGCTTGATGCATAGTGCCAGCAAGAGTTGGAAGACAGCCTTCGCATCCTTGATTTCTCCTGAACTTATCATTCAAGTGACACAAACAAGTGTTGCGACAAATAATGCTGGCATGGACCTTAAGACTCTGCGTGAAATGTCACCTAAGGATCAGACAGAAATGATCCTAAGTATCATCTATAAAACCGCCAGTGAAGTATTTCTTGTAGACATCCAGACGCTGGAACCGAAAACACGATTTATGACCCTAGGCGTCGACTCGATGGCTGCAATGAGTTTTGTTAATCGAATTTCTGAATACTTTGGCTACGAGGTACCCATATTGAAACTTCTTTCTGGTGAGACAAAAATGTCTGATCTTGCTGATGAAATACTTACTAGTTTATTATCCATGACAGCAAGCACAGTCGACACTGTAGCCTCGACTCCAAAGACTGAGATAACTTACATCCAAGAGGTTATTCTTAATGACTGTGAACAAAAGCCAAATGACCATACTTTTCTCATACTCGTTGACTTCGATGTTGCGCCACATATTCCAGAGAAAGGACTTCGAAAAGTGCTTGAATTACTTTACAAGCGACATCCACAAATGAGAACAGTTTTCAAGCAATCTCATGGAGGAAAATATGAAGCAATCGTACTAGAATCAGAAGAAGTGGGATCGAGATCTTTGATTGGATTTGATGACAAAATTGATATGTTAACGATACCACAAAAAAGTGATCCCAGGATGAACTACAAGATCGATGTGACCCAGGAATTACCGGTTAAGTTTTATATACTTCGTAATGGAAGTAAAACAGTCCTGCGACTAGTCGCACACAAGATAGTATTTGATCTCAATTCCTTTGCAATTTTAAAACAGGACCTATATGAACTTGGAGAGCAAATTGGAAGCAATATAATCATAGATGAAAAACCAAACGTTCCAAATATACAATCCACACTGAAGCGATTTCTTAAACCAAGGCTGAACCATTTACATGAGTTTTGGAAAAGATACTTGATAGATGCAGTGGATCCAATCACTCTTGGAGACGGAACATTCCAACCAATCAATAGCATTTACAATCGATACTATTGTACAAGACTGCCATCCATAAATCAAGTCGATGTATTCCGCTTTATTCAGAACAAAAAAATCACTCTCTTCCAGTTCTTTACGTCGATATACCAGCTCCTTTTGCACATGCTTACAAGGAGTACGTATATTCCAATCATCACAAGAGTCGACCTGAGAGTCCACATTTTCCAATTTAGGAAGGTCATAAGTCGACTAATCAACCCATTTCCGTTGGTGGCGCATATCAATCCTGATGATTCCCTGGATTCATATGTATCCAAAAATGCACATTTAAGCGCCGAGGCCGTAGATAATAATATGTACCCCTATCTCATGATTAAGCAGACAATGAAGGACAATCTAGTTAACAACATCGAAAGGCATGGCCTCAATATGGCTGGTTTGACAAATATGGATTACTATGAAGTTCCTGATTCACCTCAATTAAAGCCTTTTTACATTGCCCATATCAGCGGCACTTATGAAACACACATTACCATAAGGTATGACCGAAACAGTAAAACCATTGACCTTGAGTGTGCCTACAATGAAGCTGTCGTTAATCCACGGGTTGGAA
>JAEAOA010000901.1:50000-92067 GCA_016746295.1 Potamilus streckersoni | reverse complement strand
AAACCCTTATTTCCTTATACTACTGTAGTTATATCAGATGCTTACTCATATACTTTAATAATATATAGTTGCACCCTTGTAAGAACGAGCGTAAAAGAAATATTGTCTAATAAACTTAAAATTTAATGATTAGTCTTTTCTATTTGCTTGCCCTACATTCTAAAATGTTAGATAAGAGCACTTCCTATGACAGTAAGGTAGCTGTGTAACAGTTATACAAACTTATTGGTCATTGTCTTCATTGCATTTATTGAAACACATAAAGGTGTCTTCCATAGACCTTCATTAACTCCTGCACATGTATGTTTGTCACCGATTTGTAATACAATAACCATGGTAGACGTTGAGATTTAAGTAATCTAAACATAACGTGATTTTGTTTCTTCAAACTTTCATAACAGGAAAGTTTATTTGAACGACGTTACAAACCATGCAAACGAGCTTATAATGTGTTGCTGGTCCTTGTACTTCCATGAATATACGTAGATGTTCAACTACCGAAGCTATCCTAGTCAGTGTACATGGTCAAGTCACGCATGTCTGTCCATTTGTCAGTAGATCATATCATTTGCTTAAGCATGGTCGTTAATTACGAGAATTGGGGACAGACAAGACAACCATGTTCCATTCACATTTGCATTTGTTTCTTACATAATGTCTACTATTTTTATTAGTCCAATATTGTGTTCATTATTTTCTTCGGATGTCATGCAAAATGTGAACTTTAACTAATTGTCTTTCTTGTGGAGGGTGTGTTAATCGTTGAAATTGTTTGGCTTAACGCCATTTTTCAGAACACGATAGGCCATTCATGGCGGCCAGTATTAATGGTGGAGGAAGAAACCGGAAAATCCCCGGAAAAAAACCACCGCCCCACGAGAAGCTACTGACAAGCTTTCGCACATATCCACATTCGCCGAATCCTAGATTCGAACCCACTTAGACATGTGAAATGGCAGTGATCTGTATGGGACAGCGCTTTAGACCACTCGGCCACTCGGGGTCCCTCCGTTGAAATTGTACTTATTACCATATTATATCTTTTTTATTTGATATTGATTGCGACTGATATCACGATAGTAGGATATTAAATTATGGTTAATACATTATCCAACAAAAAAATGAAGATACAGTCCTGCCGCGAATTTTTCACTGTACGCAGTGGTAGTACAGACTAGTACATAGTATATAATCCTTTTGCAGACTGTACACAATGCTAGTGCAGCCGAGGACCAATTAAAGTAGCATGTGTGTGGGTAGTGAAAGGAGTCACACTATTGTAACGTATCGGTTCGTTGAAAGTAACATAAAAGAAAGAGTGAACAAAACAAGTTTTGTAAATTTTAACAAAAAATAATTTATTTCTTTAGAAAACAAGAAATAGTGGAAATATGTTAAACAAGACTTAAGGTTTACCGATATGATCCAAATTGTTCAAAATAGAAACATTGGTCCTGTAAAAAGTTCTGAACACAGTCTGAAGTGTGAAGTTCCGGTCCAAAATGGCGGATGAACACGTCAGACGAAGGCTAACAGAAAATTCCAGAATTTACACAATAAAGCACAGTTTGTGTTGTCCCGTTCCAATTTAGTATATTTTCGGGAAAATGTCTTTGTCCAAATCAGGAATATTGTTCTCCAGGAAAACAACTATTCAGAAGAAACGAAGTAAATTTAGCTCCTATAAAAAAATGTTCTACTTAGACAGACAAACATACCTTTTTAAGGTAATAGATGTTGTATAACCCAGTTTACGACTCTACTACTAAGACCGATTGCACGTTATTCTTAACGTCTTCCAAAAATACCTGGGTTTATAAATGTAGCTAATACGTTGCTTGAATTACACGCGCACGAGGACGCATGCAATTTCTTAATACTTTTGGATATTAGGAAAGCCTGAACAAGTATCAGCCAATCGTTTTCATAGCTATTCCTGAATGTTTACTTGTAATGAATTTGTTATCATACATAGCACGTGCTCACATGAGTCACATTTACGACTCAAGTAAACACGATGTTTCAACAACATTTTAGACTGATACTAATATAATCATATTAATTATTACATTTAATGAAATAAAATGAAATAAAAAGATTTATACAAAATTTATTTCTTAACACACACACACATTAACTACAGAGTCGTATCACCTTCCCCATAAAGAAAATGGAATGATTTATGTAATAAAACTTTTTTCTCCATAGCAGATGTAAATTGTACACAAGGTAAAATATTACATAAGAATTCTTATGAATTTATAACAAATGACATTTCTACACACAGGAAAGTGCATCTGTAATAAAATTATCCTTTCATTTTATGCGCCTGATATTAAGATTCTATTCTTGTAAAAAAAAAATCCATCTCAACAGCAGCTGATATTTATTGTTCATTCTGTCGATGAAAGAGAGGAGGCTGTGGTTACTAAACACAACAACCGGAGAAGGAGCCGAGCTAATATAAATTCGAAATGCTCTAATGCCAGTATTAACGCCAAGTACTCCTTCTCAATTGTTGAGTAGTATCGCTTGTGTTTATTCAATTACTTAGAAAAATAACACACTGGGTATTCAACACCATTTTGGTCATCTTGAAGCAAAACTGCTCCAACCCAACATCATTCGCATCTAAAGATTGTTTGAACGGCTTACTGAAATCTGGAGACATTAAAACTGGTGCACTTTCATGTATGTCTTTTAGTCTATCGAAAGCCTCTTGACATTTTTAAGTCCAAATAAACTTGTTTTTCTTCCTTATCAATTTTTCAGAGGTTCAACTACATCATACAAATTTGAACGAAATTTGCGATAGTATCCAGCCATACCTAAAAGTCGCATCAGTGGTTTTCCACTGGAAAATATGAAATAGCCTTGACCTTAGCATCTATAGTTTTAATCTGTCCATGTCCCACAATATGTCCTAGAAAGATAACACATGCACGGCAGAACTCACGTCAGGGAAATTAATAGTTAAATTTGCATCAGTGAGTCTGTCGAAGAACTTCCGAATCGTAGTTAGATGTTCTTTTCAGGCGTTGTTGTAAATGATGACATCATCAATTTATGTATCGCAGTTGTCTAGACAAGAAGTAATCATATGTATAAGGCGTTTGAAAGTGCTTTAAGAACTCTTCATCCCAAAAGGCATCACCTTGTACTGGTAGAGTAAAACTGGAGAAACATATATTTTGCTCTTTTCGTTAGGGAAATTTACCAAAAGCCCTTCAGAAGGTCGACGTATTTTGCATTTCTAATTTAGTCGATAAAATCATCGATTCTCGGCACTGGAAACTAGTCTGTTCTTTGTCACACTAGCCACCTTTCTATAATCCGTACACATTCGGAAAGTTTATCCGGGTTCGGAACAAGAATGCACGGTGAACTCATATCAGTCTTACTGGGCTCTATAAAAGCATTGCCTAGTAAATACTGAATCCCTTTTTCATATATTGCTGTTTAAAATGATTCATTCTGTATGAGTGTTGTTTCATGGGGTTCGAATTTACTATTTCAACGTCGTGAAAAATTTTATTTGTGCTTGTAGGCACGTCTGGAAACAAGTGATTATATTCAGACAGCAATTGTTTAAGTTTACTTTTTATCTTGCAAATGAGAAAGTTTCTGATCTAGATTTTCCATAACTTCCAAACGTTAACTTGTTTTTTCAACATTAGTAGCATCCAACTGAATTCCTTCGAATCCTCTTTTTGTGGGACAGTTACAACTAAATTACATGATTTATTTGGCTATTTCTTTAAAAACAGTAGTACTCCATTAATTGACAAACACTTGAGTACTAATGTTATAATCTAACTCATTTTCTTCTTTACTTTGAAATGACCATATAATCTTAATTGCCGAAAATTGTGCAGAATACGCAAGAAAGATTGAGCTTTATCACACGACTCTAAAATTCTCTCACATTTGACTTGAACTGCTGAATGCCAAATTCAAGTGTAACAGGCTGGATTACCCCAGACTTAAAATTTGACCTTCGACCAGATTGATCAAATTTGAGACGTTTAAATTGCTCAAAATTCCTCAAAGGAATTACTTTTGAAAAACTTGTTGTTGACATGCGCTTGATACAAATTTTGGTTAAATGGTATGGCTTCAGGTAAGGAATGAATAACATCTACCACTACTCTACTGAGAAAGTTTGTCAAATGCAGGAATTGGTTTCAAATGAGCTTTTAGGAATTTATAGATTTGGTTTTCCTATAATTTAAAACTTCTGATATGATCTACAAGACTTGGAAAATCCCCTTTGATTTTTGGCCTATAAAATTGATTTCAGATCTTGTGTTATGATTTATTGATCCCTAAATGACCACCCATAGACGTTCTATGGGCCAAACAAAGTATTTCCTGTCTGTAAAGTTTCTGAACCACAATTGGTTACTTTACTGACCAAGTGGGACTAGCAGGTATCTCGATAGGTCGCCATTTTCTCTAAGAACTCCACTTATAATGAAGGAACAGACAGGTACTTCAGTAGCTTCAGTTTCACTAACCGCCAGCTGAAACAAACAGGAGATCTCAGGATCCTTCTCCTGTTTAACAATAAGTCATTGCCTAGCAACAAATGAACGCCCCGAGTGGGTTAATTAACCAAAACATCGTCGGTCACAGGCCCTGAAACTAAGTCTAAAAACAAATTAACAGAATAGAAAGGAACACTAACAAAGCCGCACTCTACTCCCTGAATGAGAACACTCTCACTAGAACAGGTATTCTCAGTAGAAGGCAGAACACCCGAAACTAAACGACTCTGAGAAGCTTTTGTATCTCTTACACTGTTAATACGGATAGTATTGGCCAAATCACCAAAGAGTGATATATAACCCTTCGACATGAATGGTTCATAATTCTCCAAAACATAAACAGACTGAGGTATATCAAACCCATCAAATGTATTGTTTTCAATACCTTGACCTTGACCTTTTAGAAATAAAGAACATTTGGGATAGGTCTATCTTGATTCTGGTGCATATATTTCAATTTGAAGCATTCAGAAATGACTTTTACTTTTTCATACAATATTTACACGTAGGTGGAGACAAGGATTTAGAACCAAGTCTCTCAGAATCTTGATTTTTAGAACATGTGTCAGATTGATTATGACAGTTAGTCGTAATTGTTTCAAATACCTTTCTAAAAGTAGACTGCTGAGTGAAAGATTTGTTTGCATCAGGAACCTTATGAGTTAAGGAATATTTATCAGCAGCCAGGGCAGCATTTTCCAAGGTCTTGACTCCATGATCTTCAAGGTGATTTTTTATATCATTGGGAATACAGGTTTTGAACTCTTCGAGTAATTCCAGTTGTTCAAATCTTTCGTAATCAGGTTCAATGTTCAAATTCAACATAAGTTTGTCTAATATTCCTGAATGTTTAGTTTACGTGTAATGAATTTGTTATCATACACAGCCCGTGCTCATAAGAGTCACATTTACAACTCAAGTAAACACGATACATTTAAACAAATAAAATAAAATAAAAAGATTTATACAAAATTGATTTCTTAACATACACATACTTTAAATACAGGGTCGTAACACTATGCATTATTCAACATAAATTGGGTATTACTAATATTGCATATACGGAAAGTCGTCGTTTCTCTCAATATAAAATTTTGGTTTATTGAAGACGCCTTTATATTTGTCATTAACTGATAACACTAACCAATATAGGTGTAGCATAGCTGAATGGATAATTAGTGTTTGTAAGCATATTTTAACTTGTAGACTTAATACCCATAATAAACTACATTTAACAGACACCAACAAGACAAGCAGTAACTATTTTACAGAAAAGTAATAAGAAGAGAAAATATAGAACAATACAGAACAAATGTCGGTCCAACTATAGATTTTATACATATAAGTCAAGAGAGAAAAACTAAATTAAATAGTCTTAAATAGTCATTTAAGATCAGTAATATCTGCTTCACTATCATAACATCTAGACATGTTAAATAAACTAACCAAATTTTAAATGCGCACATCATTTTAGATCAGTAAAACATGTCTTATTAGTATAATGTGTAGACATGAACCGTGAAGCAATAATGTTATTGTAAGCAAAGATGACTAACATTATACTGAACCTGATATTTAGGTTACAAAGGTCGCCCTAACATGTGTTTTGCTCTGGAAATATGATGCCATATTTGCATTCGTGATATGACACTGTTTCACCGAGATTTTAAGTTTTCAAAATATCGAACTGACTTTATAACTCCTAACCAGTAGCATTAGTCTTAAGAGTAATATGAATTGCACAATGCTTCTGAGTTGAAAATTAAGTTCACTGTAATTTGAGCATGACATTAGTGTCTTTTGAGCAGGTGATAATTTTATAAAGAAACACACAATGCAAATTCTGTTCATCCAAGAATATCCTCGCGAATGAAGGGTAAATCAATAATGTTTAGGTCGGTATTGAAGGGTGATTTAGAAAAATGCTCCTACCCTCACATAGCTCAAAATACTGTTCTTGCTCTGATTTAAGAAAGAGATTAATTTTGTAATAGAGCTGATGCACACAAATAGTGTAATAGTGTAATGTTTAGAAGTCAAAAACAAGTATTCGTATTATATCTAGAGTTATCTTGGAAACTGCTGTGTAAATACAATTGCTAACTGACTATAGGTGTTCTAAATGTATGCAGAAGTATAGTTAATAACCTCATTATATAACTATAACAATCAATGGGTTTTAATAATGAGCGAATCAAACAACATTTCTGTCAGTCTGGATGATGTCACAGTTTCCTCTATTTTCATGGACCTCGATCTATCCTGAAGGGTTCTTAATCGCACAAGTGCAGAATATAAATTGCTCCAATCAAGCACTAAATCATAATTTCGGAATGGCATGGTTTCTCTAATGCTATACAAGTGAATAACCCATGATCATTAAGGTTTACCATGTCAAATATTAGTTAATACCTGTACCCAAAAATATCAAGAGATTTCCTTATGCTTAAATAATAAGAGGAAATCATTTTACGAAATCAGTATATGTTACTATCACATCTCTCGATTTATGCTCTTGGTTGAACAAAGATCAAGTTCTAACAGATAAACAATATAAAGAAACTTCTTGGGATGTATATGACAAATATTGAGATTGTATATCTGACAATAATACGTTCCGCGAGTTTCTTGACTCATGTGATGGTATTAAAACTTTTGGTATTGCGTACCAATTGATATCACATATTGTATAATGAAAAAATGTTTGATCGATTTCGATTATATTTTGGAATAAATTCCAACACAAGAGATGTTGTCGCACTAGTGTAATATTTTAAATTTTATCATACAATATTTTGGTGTGTAAAACAAGGATATAATTACTACCATAGAATACTTCGAATAACGTTATATTTACCACTATTGATGACAAATTCTGGCATAATTTCAAGTAAGTCGAGCATTATTAAATATGTTTTTGTTAGTGATAGATGGTGTCGTCGTCACTCTGTCAACAGAATGTAAGAAAAGTGAAATCCGACTTCAGACTAAACATTGCTTGCAAAATGGCAAGTAACACTTACAGAACATTACATGATAAGATACGATCTTATTTGTAAATTAAATAAAGGGGAGGAGTTGATTTTATCCAAAATCCTCCAATATCTCTAAGAAATAATGTTCTTAGACTACATTTCTTATGGACAATATGGTTGACGCGATATACAACTATAATAATTTTTTATGAGAATAGATTTTTTATATTCTGACCCTCATTGATATGAATTCCGTTAGCATACTGTCAATAATACGAAATTCGCGTATTAAATCATCCATATCATATCTAACACCTCGCAAATAAGGTAACATAAGCAAGTGGACTGATGTAAAATATCAAGCATTACTCGATAGATTAGATGTAATATTTAATGACGGAGTTACTGCTAAAGATGAAATAAACACGGTTACAGAGATTGATAATATGATTCCACTTTATGAAAGAATGAGAAACGGTGTCATTGCTCTCACGTTTAAAAAAAAAACAGCAGAAAATAGTAGAGCAAAACATTTTGGTAAACGGTGGAGTTTGAAAAGAAAATTTGATAAACTCGATAAATCTCGTGTAGAAAAATATAGAAAAGAAAAAACAGAAACTGGTGTAAAAGTATTTACTTCAACTACTGAAATGATAGGTAGATTAATGTTATTAACATCATCAAAGAAAGCTGGGAATGATAGTGTTGAACTTGATAATGAAATTATTGACATACTTGATCATCTAAGATCGAGTGAATTATTAACATCTGAAGAATACGAAACTTTACACCGCGACTTAATCACGGCGACTTAATTTTATAAAATGATATAATATAAAAGGAATGCAAACAACATTATTACTAAACTCTAGCGAGTCTGCAGAAGATACCGCAAATTTTTCAGTAAATTATATTCCGCCTATAGAACTAGATCCTGCAAAACAATATGAAATTGGATTAATTTCTTGTACTTACTGGAATGCTATGCCTAACGTGAAAACTGATGATAATGCTGAAATGTGGTTTACTTCGTTTACAAGTACTTCAATATCTACAACAAAAAAATAAAAATTCCACAAGGAGCTTATAATATTGAAGATCTAAACAAGACGATCAAAGAGCTCATAACAAAAGCGGCGGTGTGGCTGATGATTTTGGATTAGCTGCTAATTATAGCACATTACGAGTTAGGAAGACTTTGAAAAATATGTTAATCAATCTTGGATCAAAAGAAAGAGGTATTAGACAACTGTTAGGATTTACTAAATTAGATTATAATGCACTTAATCAGCCTATTACAAAAGACAGTGAACTGTCAGTAAATATAACAGAAGTAAATATGATATTAGTAAACTGCTCTATTGCTTCTGGCTCTTATACATCAAAAGGTAGCAAAGGTCATACGATTTACAGTTTCTCACCCGAAGTCCCGCCAGGTTTTTTTATGCAAATTACTCCACGAGATATTATCTATTATCCTTTAAATGTGGAAGATCAAATATCAAGTATAAGGATGCAGTTGACAGATCAATCAGGAAAACAGTTGGAATTGAATAATGAAGTTGTAACTTATTATCTACATCTACGTGAGCAAAAGTAAAAATTCTGCAACATCAAATATAATGAAACAAAGAAAAAAAGGTTATCGAAGAAAAATAGTAGGAGGATATTTTGGAAATATATTCAGTAAAGTTATTGAAGGTATTCCAGGACTAGCGCGTAAAGTTGCACCAATTGCTATTGACGCTGGTAAAGCTTTTGCAACCGGGGCTGCATCTGCCGCTGGGACTGCGGTGGGACAAAAAAATAGCTAATAAAATAAAAGGAGATCCACCGACTGCATCTGAAATAAAACAAGCTGTCTCAGAAATCGCTCCAACAAAAGAAACTCAAAAAGCTATGATAACAACAACAAAAAAAAATTATTATCACCAAAGGGCGAGCAGATCATACAAAAATTAATATCTAAAGTAACAATGCCGCAATAAAATTGTATATAATCTAATAAAATAAAATGTCTGTTAAAAATTATCTCGAGTTAACAGAAACTTATGACATCGACAACGATGTGACAGAATTCGAGTTTGTTGAGTACCTTGATGAGAATTCTAACGAACCAAATAAAACTGGTATTAGAACCTTTAACACCAGAGACGAAGATGTATTTCTACTGCCACATAAGGCTATGTTAGAAGTTCGTGGTCAGATTATGACAGTAGCCAATCCACCTGCTGCAATTGCAGTTGGAACAGAAGTAGCTCTTATAAATAACGGCTGGTGTTTATTCAAAAGTGCTAGATATCAACTAGCCAATCAAACTATAGAAGATATTTCAGGTCATCTACAAGTTGCAAGTACAATTTTAAATATTATTTCGTTTTCCGACGATTACTCGAGATCAACTGCAACTAATATGATGTGGTTTAAAGATACTGGACGGGGTATAGCTGAATCAACAGAATTTCTAAAGAGAGGTGCTATAGTACATGGAGCTAATGCTGATGCAAATGTTGGAATTGTGAGAGATTTTCTCATTGCTTATGCAGACGTGCTATGTATTGGCGCACCAGGTGCAGCTGCTATTGCAGACGCCACAAGAGTTTCTCTTATAGCAGCTTTTAATAATCTAAATATAACACCACCAGCTGCAGATGCAAATGGTACTGCGATGGTAAATTTACTTCTTAACACACTTGACGTGAGAAATCCACGTTATAACGAAGGCTTTGCTAGGCGAAGAAAACTTGCAGCAGGATCACGTCAAAATACAATGATGCTTCCGCTAAGCACAATTTTCGGCTTTTGTCGCGATTATGATAAAGTATTTCGCGGAGTAAAACATACTCTTATTTTAGATCGAGGAGACCAAAACGATTGCTTGTTTAGATCTGGAGGGGTTGATGTACAGTTTATCATAAACAAACTCGCTTTGTGGATGCTACGTATAACACCATCAATCACTAAAATGTCAGAATTAAATAGTACGCTTGATAAACATACAAACAGAATTTACTTTAAGCAGCATAAGATATATCAGACAGCGGTTCTAAATACTACTGGCTACACATGGAGGGTCACAACAACATCAAGCGAACAACTGCCGAGAAATATCTTTGTCGTATTTCAACAACAAGCCCGACGAGGTAACCAACAACAAAATAATGCAATATTTGATCACTCTAATGTCAGACGAATATACGCTAGATTAAATTCAAAGCAATATCCAGAACGAGCTATCGAGTGCAATTTTGCTGATGATGCTAATAAAAATATTTCTCGACCGTACATGTACCTGCTTGACGCAATACAAAAATATCAAGATGTTGAAGATGGAACTCAAATATCAGCAGAGGAATTTCGTACGCTTTATCCTATATTTCATTTTGATGTTAGTAAACATAACGAGCGAGCTGTAGACAGTACAGCGGATATTGAAATTACCTGGACACTTGGGGCGGTTCCAGTAGCGCCGTTATACGTATACGCATTAGTGATTAGTGTTAGATTTATCACAGTAGATTCTATTGGAGGTAAAATGACAGTTCAAGTTTAATCTACAGTTGTTATATGAAATGACAAAGTATATTGTAAAAGAAGTATATTTGACTGATGGCCAAGTTAAAAAATTAGTAGCTGCTATTGCAAAGCGAGAACAGGTATCATTAAAAATCAATCCTAATATTTCTGATGGTGTTTTAACAAAATTAATGCTAACAAAAAATCAAGTAAAAAAGTATGATCGTAAAAAAAACTTTTGTTTTAAATTTGAGTGCTGCACAAATGACAGCGATCGCAAAAGAAGTTGGTTTTCTTGGTCCAGCATTATCAGTATTAGCTATACAATAATTCCTAAAATTTTGCCGGTGTTGGGAACATTAGGACTAGCAGCAGCGTCTGGAGCTATATCTGGCGCAACGAAGAAAGCAGTCACAGGTAATGGTATCATTCGTGGAAGTGGAATAAAAAATTGTAAATTTTATGTAAATAATATATTATAATGCCACAAAAGAAAAAGAAAACAACAACAACAACAAAAAAAAAGAAAATAATAAAAACAAAATCGTCAACACCAAAATGCAAATGCATATGCAATCAACCAAAACAAGGAGGATTTATTCCGATCGCTCCACTTTTGGCGGGACTAGCGGGAAGTCTGCTGCCAAATCTTTTTGGAATCGGACGTGGTCTAACATTACCGGGAACACGACCACCCCGTTGAGTAATTTTGATATCATTGATAAGTTAAAAGCGGTTCCTGGATTTCAGGGAGTTTATTCTGAAGATGAACTTGCAGCAATAAAATCGCCGTCAGCTGTAAGTTCGTGTGTTATTAGTATACAAGATTTCAATGACGGATCCGGCACGCATTGGGTAGCAGTTTATAATAATAATTATTTTGTCTCGTTTGGACTTCCTCCAAGCGATGTAATAAAAAAGTATATGAAAAAAAAATTAAAAAAAATATGTTATTCATCAAATCAACTCCAACATGTTGGAACGTCTGCTTATGGATATTATTGTATTATGTTTATCCAACAGATGAGCAGAAATCTTAACTTTTTAAAATTTATTTTACAGTTTGACAAGCATCCTTCTCACGCTAATGATGAGATCGCAATTAGTTTTATCTAAACTTACAAGTATAATAATGTCAACATACTGTCTCAAGTGTAGAACTAAAAGAGAAAATATTAATGAAACAACAGAAAAAACAAAAAACAACAGGATAATATTAAAAAGTTTTTGTATAGTCTGTGGAAAAAGAAAAAATATGTTTTTAAAGAAAACGTCCCCTGCGATAGTATCGCCAGCGAAAAATTCGCTAGGATCTGGTTATCCTGATATTATTTTAGTCGACGACTAAAAATATAGAATGATATGCAACTGTGATTCTGGCAGAGATTTATGTCTTGATCAAAATAAAATTGTCGCATACTGTCAATGTTGTAACAACAGAGAAATAATAGTGTCAGGTATAGATATACATAAAATTATTGGAAAATTACCAAAACCAAAAGGCGGTTGGACTTTGCCAGGTTATCGGTATACTGGTCCGTGGAATCCACTAGATCAACAACTAGATGAAAACGACAATCCTTTGCCAGGACAAAAGTCTTACAATCAAGTGGATGCAATAGCAATGCGTCATGATATCTGTTATCGTGATCATGAAAACTCAAAATTAGATTGTGATAAAGTAATGTTAGACGAATTACGTGATATGAAGATAACAAATCTACGAAAACGTTTTGATAGAAAATTTATTCAGGGAATGATAGGAGCAAAATATAAACCTGGACTCGGAGAGTCTCGACTCGGACAAAAAGTATACGATGATCTTGCAGTCGAGCTGCACAGACCTAAAAAAAAAAGTTTCCACGACGTAAAGTTGTCGCTAATGGTGTAGATGATATCTGGGCAATAGATTTGGTGGATGTATCCAATCTAGCTCAGTTTAACGTTGGCGCTGATGGTGCTCCAAAAAGGTATTTGGTTAATGTTATAGATGTTTTTAGCAAATACGCTTTCAGTGTACCTGTTTCGGATAAGACAGGGACTTCAATGATTGATGCGCTAAAACAAATAATAATGAGTGTAGAAAGAAAACCGAATAAAATCTGGACTGATCACGGATCCGAATTTTTTAACAAAAAGTTTGAACAGTTTCTAGAACAAAATAATATAAAAAGGTATGTTACAGGAAACGAAGGGAAAAGCGTTGTTGTTGAGAGATTTAATCGCACGCTAAACGAGAAATTACACAAACATATGACAGCTATAAACACCAACAGGTACATCGATGACCCTTCTCAAATCGTAGGTGAATATAATAACACGAAACATCGAACCATCAAAATGACACCTAAAAAAGCTGTTAAAATCCGATATTAGCAAATGAAAACATGTAGCGCAGACATAAATTTAAGGTTGGTGATAAAGTTAGAATTTCGTTTGATGAAAAAGGTATTTGCAAAAGGATTTACTCCAAACTGGAGCGAAGAAGTATTTGTAGTTGATAAGGTACTTTTAACAGTACCTGTAACGTATGTTTTAAAAGATCTGACAGGGGAACCGATCGTAGGTAGTTTTTATGAACAAGAACTACAGAAAACTGAGCAGGATGAATTTGTTATCAAGAAAGTGATTAGAAAAAAAGGAAATAAAAGTTTAGTCAAATGGCGTGGGTATAGCGATAAATTTAACAGTTGGATCCCAACCAAACAAATTATCATATAATGCTATTATAAATTAACTTATACTTTTGTTTGACAGATTTACATTTTACTGGTTTACATAACGATATTAGATACTGCTTACGATCGTTAGAGATCGTCATTAGATTAAACATTTTAACGTATATGAAATCGAATTTGATATTTTTCTGTCGGCCTGGAATCCTGATGTTTAAGAAAGGTTTGATTAGCTGCCAAAACAGTTGTTGTTCGGCAACGGTAAAATTAAATTTTATTATTTGTTTAGCAATGTGATACTTGACATTATACCGTTTATTTGTTGATCTGCTGTAATTTGATCTGTCAGCAACAGTGACTATTTCACCATCATCATCAGATTCATTGTTATACAAAATAACATCTTCACTATAACCAATAGATTTGTCTATAAAATCTTTGGAAAATGTGACCTCATCACTGACGACTTTATCGCTGGTGACTTTGTCGCTAGTATCTTGTTTGTAGAGTTCAGCAAGTCGTTTCATCAAGCTCATTATTATAATATATTTTTATCTGATTTTTTATTATAAGATGACTGATGAGATAAAATATCACCAAAAAGTTAATATAGTAAATTACAACGAACTAGCCGAAGCGGTAAGAAAATGTTTGTTGCGTTATAGTGTTGACGTTATTGTAATGCAAGGTGATTCTCATAAAATATTACTAACAGAAGCAGAAAAGAATAAAATTAATGAAAGTGCAGTAACGACGCTAAAATTTAATCACGATGATATCATAGCATTTGCTCATCATTGCTTGACTAAAACCGAATTACAAAATATTATTGATCATCATATCTAAAACGAATCCTAGCATTGTATTCGCTTGAAAAAGTTGATTTTAATACTCCATCAGCTACAAATTTTACGACTGCGGGATTTATCTTATAATATTTCGCCGCAGCTGTAATCGATTTGAATTCCATCTGCTCATCCGTTTCGAGGTTTTATGAAATAACAGGTTTTGCTGGACATCTAAAATTAATACCACAACCTCGTCCTTTTCTTACATTTTCCTGTTGGATAACCAGTTCTAGATTTTCCAATCGATTATCAGTTTTTACGTTATTAATATGATTAATAACCAAATCATTAGCTATAGATCCGTTGAACACCACGTAAATAAAACGATGACCATAATAACGAACTTGATTTGGCGATGTTTCTCTAACAGTTACCCTGATATATCCCATATTGCTAATAGTACCAAGAAATTTTTAGTTTTTCTGTTTCTAATAATACCGCGATCGTTAGCCTCGTATAAATCAAAGACTGGATGCGGCTAAAACTCATCTTCTAAGGATAAATTTTCAATGTTGTCATCAGTGACTTTACCGTTATAATGATATACACGCTGTCCCTCTGGAATATCATCGCAAAACAAATTGTAAATAAAATCTTTTCTAAACATTGCAATCCTCTCGGTATTATCTCTCTTTACACTAATCGTATAACCCAATGACATTAATTTACCAACGGATATTCTAGTTTTGATGTTAATAACTGAACCTAATACATTTCCAGCGTATAAGTTGTATTTTGGGTGAATATGATAAATCTCTTGCTCACGTGCACTTGTCAGATTTACTGTCATTATATTATAGGCGAATTTTTTTTATCTTCAATTGATTTTTAGCGCATGCGCAGTGTGAGATAAAGTTATACTTTGGGTGAATTTGATATGCTTCTTGCTCACATTTGTTTGTTAGATTCGCTGTCATTATATTATAGGAGATTTTTTTATCTTCAATTGATTTTTAGCGCATCTGCAGTGTGAAAATATTATTAATTAGATATTACATTATAATATAATAATGTTAAAATTACGTGATATAGCTAAGATAAGCCTTATGGGAGAACCTAATAAAATAGCGACTGCTTTTGCAGGTTTTGATAATAGTTATCAGTTTGATAATCAAAGTGTTTTAATAAATTTTAATGCAACGAATCTTTACCATCTATTACAGACTACTGTAAAACGTGAGCTCGAAAAACACAAAAGTATCAGATTATTTGTGCAATATCATGTTATATTTTCAAAGTTAGTTATAACGGACGAATTAACTAACAAGGAAATTGCAGAACCTTATATTAACGCAAAATCAAGACGTGCCTTGCTTGGGACTGATCTGTTATCACTATCTGATGAAATACACCAAGAAATCTGGAAAACAAATAGAGGAATTCGCTCAATTAGGTTCGGTTTGGAAGTTTGAAATGATTAAAGGAATATTGTTTCACACGATGAAATATAATGTATTACGAGGTAGTTCATACGTCGACCTGCCACCAAAAATAAAAAGTAAAAGATGTTGTATAAACATCAAAAACGTAGATATTAAATGTTTCCAATATGCTGTTCTTTCCGCACTATTTCCAGCAGAAAAAAACGCTACTCGTGTTGCAAAATATATCAGTCACGTGTCTAGATTAAATTTTAAAGATATTAACTTTCCTGTGGCAGTAAATCAAATACCAAAATTTGAAAAGCAAAATAATGTTTCAATTAACATTTTCGGACTAGATGAAAAAGAGGATGTATACCCGAGATATATTTCAGAAAAAGCTTCACAATCGACTATAAATTTACTGTACTACAAAAAATCATTACGTTTGGATTAAAAACTTTAACGGACTAGTTGGTAAACAGTACAATAAAAATAGAAACAAAAAATTCTTTTGTTACCGCTGCTTGCATGGTTGTACTAACAATGAAACATTACAAAAGCATTTGCAGTACTGTAGTTATGTGCAAAGAATAACAATGCCATCTAAAAAAGATAGTGTGTTACAGTTTGTCGATCATAATCACAAACTAAAAATTCCTTTCGTTATATACGCTGATTTTGAGTGTTTACTTCAACCTGTACTGGCGTAGAAAATAATCCTAATCAATCGAGTACAAGAAAAGTTCAAAATCATGTTCCGTGTGGAGTAGCGTACAAGGTAGTTTGTTGTACGGATTCTAGATTATCTAAACCAATCAAATTATATCGTTGTAAAAATCCAGCTATCTGGCTTCTCAAGCAGTTGATTAATGAAGTTGATAATATTACTTATCGTTTGAAAAAAGTAACGCCAATGTTACAATTAACACCTCAACAAGAACCCGATCACGAGCAATCAGAAATTTGTCATATTTGTGTAAAAGTTTTTGACGATGACAAAAAAGTACATGACCATTGCCATTTGACTGGACAGTACCGTGGAGCGGCTCATAATCAGTGTAATTTAAAATTTCATGCTCCAGATCTTATTCCGGTTATTCTTCACAATTTTCGAGGATATGATAGCCATATTATAGTAGAAGCTTTTGGTGATCCTGATATAAAATCTCGTCTAAAACTCGATAACGTCATCAAATGCATCCCAAATAATTTTGAAAAGTACATGTCAGTTACGCTAGGTAAATTGCGTTTTATTGACAGCCTGCAGTTTATGGCAGCCTCGTTAGATGAGCTAGTGAAAGGTTGTAGTAAATTTGATAACCTAAGAGACTGTTTTGGAGATAAATTTAATCTACTAGCTAAAACAAATAGTCTTTCCATACGAATACCTCGACGACTGGAGAAAATTTGATGAAACATCTTTACCTGGCAAAGACAAATTTTACTCACAACTTATAAACGAAAATATAACCGATGACGAGTACAGGTGTGCACAAGATATCTGGAAAGAGTTTGATTGTGATACTTTTGGTAATTATCATGATTTATACCTGAAAACTGACGTGTTATTATTAGCAGATGTTTTTGAAAGTTTTCGTGAAGTGAGTTATAATAATTATGGACTAGATCCTTGCTGGTATTATTCTGCCCCTGGGTTGTCATGGGATGCTTTGCTAAAGTTTAGTAAGGTAAGGTTAGAATTACTGACTGATGTTGATATGTTCAATTTTATCGAAAAAGGTATCCGAGGTGGTATTAGCGGGATAACAAAAAATATACTGAAGCAAACAACAAATACCTGAAACAGTATAACCCTGACCTTCCTTCGAAGTATATAATTTATCTAGATTGTAATAATCTTTACGGTGGTTCGATGGCAGAACCAATGCCTTTTAGCGGATTTCATTGGATCACAGTTGATCGATTTCTATCAGAGACAGGAAAAAAGATACCCGATGATGTTTCCTATTTCGTTGAAGTTGATCTTGATTATCCAAATTCGCTACACAAATTACATAACAATTACCCTTTCTGTGCGGAATCGATGGTCATAGATTATAGTTTGTTATCAAAAGAACAACAAGAGTTAGCATCACCAAGGCAACATTCCATGGTCAAGAAACTAGTACCAAATTTACTTGCTAAGAAAAATTACGTTTTGCATTACAAAGTTTTAAAACAAGCAGTCGATGCTGGTCTTGTGTTGAGAAAAGTTCATCGTGTACTAAAATTTATTCAGTCGCCGTGGATGAGAGGTTACATTAACTCAAACACTTCAAAAAGGGCTGCAGCAAAAACAGAGTTTGAGAAAAACTTTTTTAAACTGATGAACAATATGCTTTTTGGTAAGACGATGGAGAATATTAGGAAACTCGTAAATATTGAAATAGTTAATGATGTCAATCGCAGAAACAAACTTGTGTCAGACGATGATTTTGTGAGCATGAAAATATTTAATGAAAATCTTGTTGCGATACAAAGAAGAAAAACAAATCTAAAACTAAACAAGCCAATGTATTTTGGAGCTGCCGTGTTAGATTTATCAAAGTGGCTGATGTACGATTTTCATTATAATTTTGTTAAAAATCAGTGGTCGGCTAGTAGATTATTGTTTACTGATACTGATTCGCTCGTGTATGAAATCGAATGCGAGGACATCTATCAGGACATGTACAATAATCGACATCTGTTTGATCTTTCCGATTATCCACGTGACAGTAAATTTCATGACGACACAAATAAAATGGTTATTGGTAAGCTTAAAGATGAAATGAACTCGAGCGCTATCAAATACTTTATCGGATTACGCAGCAAAATGTATGCCGTATTCCTAGATAATAATAAAACAACGAAAAAAGCAAAAGGTCTGCCTCGTGATTTTGTTAAAAAGTTTATGAAATTTGATGACTACAGGTATGCGCTTGATGGTGGTGTTAGTTTTATGAGAGCTATGGCAATTCGAACTAATCATCGTAAACTTGAAACAGATGTTATTATCAAACGTGGATTGTATAATTTTGATGACAAACGCAATTGTGAAAATGGGGTAGATACATTTGCCCTTGGGTATTGTCATGATGATAGATCTATACTCGACATTATCTTTTCCAACTGAAATTTTATCTAAATTTATAAAATAATGTTTGAAAATTTGACAATGACAAATAGCTACAATAGTAACATTAAATATTTAATGATGGACGGTAAACAATTGACAGTTGAATTTAATAATGAAACATCAGGTATATGTTTTAATGGAACACATGACAAGTTAAAACTTTCGCTCATCAGATCTGATAACAGCGAGTATTTGAATTATCTCGAACAATTGTATCAAAAATTGCTAGCGGAATTTAAAAACTTTCATAGCCTCATTAGCCAACAAAAATATACTAAACTCACAATTGATCTCAATCGGTCAAAGGTGTATTTTATGGACAAAATATATCCTCTGAACAAACCAGAAATAAAAGATTTGTTTGAGTCCCGTCGCTGCGTGAGTGGTAAAGTAAAATTTAGTATCTATAATCGTGATAATGAAATATTTTTAATATCAACAGTTGAAACATTAATAATTGGTAACGAGATATAAAAAAATATCATTTTCATTCTAATGCTAATTTAATTTCCACCTTGTTAACTGAAACGTTCTAATAGGTGTGGGAGGGGGGCCAAAACCCTCATTTCCCTGCTTTGGAAACCCTCATTTAATTTATACTTGTTTGGATGGTAAAAAAATGAAGTGAGCCAAAACTCTCATTTCCTTATACTACTACTACTAAAGACAATTTTGTTTGTTTGTTTGCTTTGGTAGGGTTTAAGGGGTTGTGTGGGTTATAAATGAAAACCACTAAAGATAAAATGTAAAATCAACATGAAAATGAAATAACTGATGAGAAGAAGAAATTATAATTGTAATGGCAAGCAACACGGATAGAAAATGGATTGTGTTATGTATATGTAATTTTAATATTTGTTTGTCAGTCTTAACTTTGTATTTTTCTTTTATTTTATTCCATTGCATGTTTTTGTAATGATAATTTTGTTTACTGAATTTGATTTTTTTTAAACAAATGGAATTCAGTTCTCTTTGACCCGATAAATATCTTGCGGTTTGAAGCATTGTAATTTTGCCGACTTAGATTTAAAACATAGGTCAGCTTTCATTTCTAAATAATTTCAGCGTAAAAGAACATCTATATCGGATGTAGTTTAATTACGGCAAACTCGAGAGAGAAGATGCATTTATCAATGTATCGTTAGATAGGATAATACATTAGAAGGACGAGTAAAATATCGAAAGAACCAAATGAAGATAAGGTCGTGACCGTCTTTATATTCAGATTCCAGATGATGTGTATTTTCATCAGATATTTTATTATGTTTACAAACAAAATATCCTTTATGAGTATCTGACATAGCTACACATGTAGTTTTTTTTTTCTCGGCAGCTTCATAAATATAAAGTCTGAAATGACAACAATACAGAGAAAAAGACGGAGTACATGAAACTATTAGACCAGGGAGTTTTGACCTAACATAAACTGGCAGTGTTACCTCTGAAAAAATCAACGGTATTATATATTTAGTAGGTTGAACCTCATTTCACCCGATTGTGAAAACTGAAAGTTTGTGCAAATGTTCAAGGTAATAATTTGAGACGTGTTAATTGTTACTTTATCTCAATGCACAACAAGCTGTTGCAGCGTTTGACATGGCGGCTTTGAGCATGATGAGTCACTTGACAAATTAATGATAGATCTTCGTATAGAAAGTGCCATACAAATACTCACAGGGTGGGGAGGAATTGAAGCAGTAGATCTGATACACTTATATTCAGAGTTTTCTGACGTGATGAATATCCCCTTCAAACTGGCATACTTTAAATAGGGTAACTTGCTGTCTTTGCATGTGAACAAGTTCTTGCTAGTTTAAGAAAACATTAAAGTAATTACGTAATTCTAAGTGACTCGGAGGTCAATGATATCCGTTATAAATTTGGAGCACACATAAAACTAATACAGACTAGATACAACTATGTTCTTTATCGACCCTAGCACTCCCAGTTTTACTCCACTGTAGTGCTGGTCATAAAAATTGAAAACGGGTTTTTGCATCAACTTTCGAAAATAAAAGATAGCGGATACAGAATAATTGCTTTTGTTGAAATATAACACAATTTCTGTTTTTGATAATATTTATAATCGGAAAAAAGACAAACATGACAATTTCATTACAAATAGTAGATAAAGGAGAAAAATTGTGTTAGCTTATAAAGAAATTGATACAGCTTCAATAGTAGATGTCAAAAGAATTTAAGAAAAAGATATGAATTATGTTGATGCTAATGTTTTCAGAAATACAGCATCAACATTTAAAAGTGCAGATTATGATGGAAAAGGAGGATATACTTTAAAGAACATTATTTGAACATGATGATAATGAGCGATTAAAGATAGATTAAAGAAAACCCAGAAACATGGGTTAGAATATTCACATCAATTATTGATATGATTGGCAGGTTAGTTCCATTAATATCATCAAAAGAAGCTGTGAATGTTGGTGTTTAAATTGACAATAAAATCAGTGACATACTTGATAATTTGAGATCGAGAAAGTTATTAAAATCAGACTAATACGAATCTTTACACATCGACTTAGTTGTAGCCATTTACTGTTATAAAAATATAATAATAAATGTCAGCAAAATTATTACTGGAATCTAGCCAACCTGATACACAAATAAGGTGAAAACTGGATATTGAATTTATATATGATCGCCATGATAGTTGGAAGAAAAAAAAATTCAGCAAGGGGATCCACTATTGCTCAAGTAGATATAAAAAATTTTGATAAAAAATAAAATAAATTAAAACAACGAGCAAAAAAAATGATTTTGATGTAACTTTTATATTTCCACGTGAAGTGATACATACACATACATACATACATACATACATACATACATACATACATACATACATACATACATACATACATACATACATACATACATACATACATACATACATACATACATACATACATACATACATACATACATACATACATACATACATACATACATACATACATACATACATACATACATACATACAAACATACATACATACATACATACATACATACATACATACATACATACATACATACATACATACATACATACATACATACATACATACATACATACATACATACATACATACATACGTACGTACGTACGTACGTACGTACGTTTTAAATTTCAGTTTCAGTATGGGGCCCCGAGTGGCCGAGTGGTCTAAAGCGCTCTCCGTTACGGATCACTGCTGCCATCTCACCTCTGTCTGCGAGTGTTTGTGTTCGAGTCTAGGATTCGGCGAATGTGGATATGTGAGAAAGCTTGCCAGTAGCTTCTCGTGGGTCGGTGGTTCTTTTCGCTGATATCCATGTTTCTTCCTCCACCATTAATACTGGCCGCTATGAGTAGCCGATCGTGTGCTGAAAAATGGCGTAAAGCCCAACAACAACAACAACAACAACATACGCTTTTTATTTATAAGTTATGTTTCTGAAAGAGAAAATGGTAAATAATAATGTTTCCAAATTAGCACACAATGCATTTGCTTCAAGCTTTAAATTTTAAATCTAGTATTTCCGGCATCGATCTCTGGTTCTATGTTCTTTTATTTACTAAAGCAGTTATGTTAGAGTTTGGAAGGTACGTTTCTCCCATTGTCTAATATGATAAAAACAGTAAAATTAATATTATCTTAGAGGTGGAGAAAATAAATCGCGTTTAATTGGTTTAAGGTTTTTTTTACGTTTAATATTGGTTTAATGCTATGTATTATATAGAGTATTTGTAGCCTGCTGGAGAGTAGGAGAATACATTGGATTGTGTGTATTTGCGTTGAAATTGAATGTATATAAGTTAAAACTCACACGTATGAAATTAAGATATTCATTTTGCAAGTATGATTTTTGTCGAGTTTAAATTTTGTTCATTTAACAGTAGTTATTTTTGTTAAACAAAGGAATATAATAAAATTTGTACGTTAGTTTAAACTTTTAGTCGACTTTGGCAAAAATGGCGATGGATAAAACATACTTAATTTTCTTTGCTTGAATATATCAAATAATAATATTGCTGTTCGGTATCTTCGATAATTTTTAAAATTAGCTGATGGCCTTGAATGTAAGGGGCTTGCGTGATTGAATGAGCGGACGAATCGATCTAACGTTCGAAAAATTTATACTCTGTTTCATGAATGTGAAATAATATTACGATCATATACTCGTGCCACATGAATAATATTTATAATATTAAGTTGTATTGTTAAATATTTTGTTAACAGTCTTTGTATATATGCCACTTAAAGAAACGTTAACACTTTGTGTGAACGTAGTTATGATTAAATTTGTTTGCATCACATATTTATTTACTCGTACGATTTCATCAGTTCATTAATTTATTCAGCTTTCTATACACGTATATGTATATATATTACCTTTATTTCTACTAATAATTGAATCCATTTGCTTGTGTTATTAGCAAGATATTAAAATCGAAGTTGTCACATTTGTGACGCTGGAGTAGACATCATTACATATAGATTGTAAAGTTATTATTATATTCCTGATTATTTTTTGAAAAATATCTTTTTCTGCAACTCGTCTTTTTATAGTAATTTGGTGTCCGTTTAAACAGTTTAATCGCAAATGCTACAACATATCACAATTGTCCTGAAATAAATTAACATCGCCAAGATTACAATTAATTAATGTAGTGTTAGTATATATGTACCTGAAACACTGACTACATCACAGAAGACAGTGGTGCACCTGGATGCAACAACAAGGAATGTAACTGACTCTTACAGCGGTCTTGTTTGCGAATCGTAAAAATCCATAAACGTAATTTAGGTCATCGACTCAGATTTTTTTGTACTCAACAGTTTGCAAATAGAAAATCACAAATCAAACATTTTGGTAAATAGTGTATAAATTTTCTATTTTCAGCCTAGTATTATTAAGATTGGTACATGTAGCTGTAGTACTAATTTTAGTATGGCAATACGAGTGCTCTTGGAAATTTTAAAATGCTCTATATGGTTGGTTGCTTAGCAAAATTGATTTCTAGAATATGGGTAAAGGACGTAGAACATTTCCTTACGATTGTACGACTATGTTTAAGTTTTTGTGTCATTTACGGCTTCCACATCGCTGTACTAGGACTTGTCTTGGATTCACTGCATAATAATGCAAGTTCCTCGCACACTTTCAATAATACCTTTGATAATTTCATTGTTTGGTAAATAATACTTCTTTTTGGTTACTTTTGTGATTATAAAGTCGTAACATGTAGTAAACGTGAACTAAATGGCTACTTTATTTCTATAATGTGGTATGTTTCCTGGTTGGAATTCATTGTCTCTCCATGATTGTTTAACACTTAGATCAGATCAATGAGACCGAAGATGTTATATAAGTTTCTCTTTTACAGAGCATAATTTGTGTTCTGCCATAAATCAAGACACCCATTAAAGTAGACGTCATTAGTTTGCCAGCACATGTCATTTGGATTATTTTCAATGAATTTGGATTACAGTTAATAGTTTCCTAAGAAACAAACCAGGGAGCACTCGATTTCTTCAAATGGAACTTCAAATGTTCTGTGGCGATCAATTTAATTTTTAAAGCAATGTAAGTAGAGACAGAAGAACACGAAATAAAATACAAAATACAAAATAAAACGAGAAAGATCTCGAACTTTATTCAGTTTATTTAAGATCATCATAAGTAATTATAAGAAAAGATTCCATTTTCTTTTACATTTCCGTCTTGTACATCCTTCACATGCTGCTATTTACAATTACATTAAGCTGGTTTATTAGATTGATTTTGATATGTTTGGCAGCGATAACCTTTTACTGTTTTGCAACTAAAATTCTACCATGCATAATATCGATGCTCTAGGAACACAATCATTGTTTGATACATTTATAATAATCTTCTTGTCGAATTTAATCTACTTTTATCTTAGTAATGGATGTATAATAATAACTACCACATTGTATATTAGGTGCAAGCTATATCATTAATTTACAGGTGCATTGGTTAGTTATTTAGACCGATGTTAAACTAATGATCACAAAACTTGTTTGATTTCACCAGCATAACAAATTTTGTGTACGATTTTGTGCACAATTTCGTAATGTCAAACGCGATGGCGGATAATTATATTCATGTTATTTGCTGCATTACTGTAATAAAATTAAATACATTATAAACATCAAACCTTATGGGTGCGTATGCATTATACCTATCGAAATCTAAATACTATTAAAATAAATTACCACATTACATGTATACACACGTCTGAAATAGAACGCGATTATAAAATCTTATTGTATAATTTAATGAAAAATGTATTCTTAAAATTTAGTGTTTAAATTTATAATTATTTTGTAATTTTTTAACGATGTTCGATGTGCTTTTAGATAGTTATTTATTATAAATTTGACAAATAATTAATGAAATCAGTTTTTGTTACTAGATGTATTGATATAACATTACAATAAATTGGTATTTGCTTAAAGGGACCTATGCTAAACTATGACCAAAAGGACAACTGTGTTGCGGATCACTGATGCCATCTCAATACTACTACTACCACTATTACTATTATTACTACTGCTACTACTAATTCTACTACTACTAATAATAATAATATTTTTAATAAAAAAATAATAATAAAAACATTAACAGTATATGCTATTATATGAAACTGATAAGGCTAAAAATATTTCCATAATTGAAAATATTCCATGTTCTGCTGTTTATGCCTAACAATGGTGTTGTTTTAGTTTTGCACTTTAAAATTGCTGGCATAGCCTCTTTGGATTCAGTTTGACCTCCTCGCAATTATTCTGTGAAATGCAGAAATGGAGATAATTAATAATAATAATAATAATAATAATAATAATAATAATAATAATAATAATAATAATAATAATAATAATAATAATAATAATAATAACAACAACAACAAGGAATGTGATGATGATTATAATAATTGAAACATTGAGACCAATAGTTTTGGTAAAATGAATGAATCCTTTGTTTACAGAGTGAGATAAACTCAGAAACTAAAACATACATGTTGACAAGTGGGATTTGAGAAAAGAGGGAATGAATTATGTTGCTTACATTCAAGTAGAACAAAGTCGTTTTCTCCATATGAAAAATAATGTGACAAATACAAAAACCCATAGATAAAGTAACATGTTTATTAATATCAAGAAAAGTGGAGGGAAAAATTACCTTTCTCTTGCGTCCTGTTACGACCTGGAAATGGATACAACCACAATGAGGTATATAATATTAACACGCAAACCAGGGTATTATATCGTAGGTTAAGAATATATATATATATATATATATATATATATATATATATATATATATATATATATATATATATATATTATAACAAAATAAATCTGTGTCGTTATTATTAGCATTTATATATATATATATATATATATATATATATATATATATATATATATATATATATATATATATATATATATATATTTTTATATATATATATATATATATGTGTGTATGTATATATATACATATATATATGTAGATAGATAGATAGATAGATAGATAGATAGATAGATAGATAGATAGATAGATAGATAGATAGATAGATAGATAGATAGATAGATAGATAGATAGATAGATAGATAGATAGATAGATAAAGTTATTCATTTCACTATTAGTTCATTATCCATTTATCGTATATATGTTACACATATTATGTGATAATGAAGATTTACACGAATTATTGACAGCAAAATAGCCATGTTGCATTATGATGTTTATCTCTGGCTCCTCTCGTGGATATTGCAAAGTAGTGAAGTTTTTTTTATTTTAGCGTGTTTAACAATATTGGAACAAACATTTGTTCTTGATGAAAATGGTTCTTGTGTACAATTGGTATTTTTGCATTTGCTTTGGATAATTTTTGAGCTATGAATTGTTGTTGAACATATTTGTATTGAAGCTGCGTGTTAAATGCTGTGTGCATTTTAAGGACATTTTTAACATTATTATTAGCATTTATGTTTTTGATATATATATATATATATATATATATATATTTTCTTAAACAGACGTTAGTCATTTCACTATTAATTCATTATCCCTTTATTATATTTTTAACACTAGGCAGTTTGGATTAGATTTAGGTGTCAACAAATATTCATAGTTCTCAAATAGACAACATAGCTGCAATAAGACAACATAGCTCTCAACAGGAAACCATATTTGACAAAAGAGGAATATAAGTGAAAATGTAGTGTCGTGATTAGCTATGTGTGAAATGGTGGTTATTAATGTAATAACATTTATATAACGCTAACATGCAATGTAAAAGACCAAAGTCTATAAATAGATTGCACACGTTGGTATCATATTTGCTTTCTATTCATGTCTGAAGCATTGTTCTACCGAGAGGTGACTTTTGAGGTACCGTCAGAAAAGGCTCAATTTCACACTTTCTTAACTCATACTTTGTTCTGAAATGTTATTGCAAATTTTTGTACTGATACCGAAAATTCCAATAGTGATTAATTACATAATATATTTCAAGAAATATGTGTTCTTTCTTGTAATAAGTGCAACATTTTATTTTTTGTGTACCTCACTCTTTGGACCTTTTTCGTCAAGCACGTTAGCTGCATTTGCTTGATCTTTTTCTCCGATCTCTTGCACCTAAAATGAGAAACTGATTATATTACGCTAACATGGAAAACGTTCAGAAACATAGAAAGAAAATACAGGGAGTTTCTAATTCTAATAAAGTAAAGAGGGCTCAAATACAAATCGGACATTTACGAACATACGCCAAATCATCTTAAACACCAATCATATCTGTAGATGAAGCGTACACGGAGATAATCAAAGCGATCCGATGACAGGTAAAAGTTGTCAACATAATTGGAGAAAAGTTGACAACAGTTGACATTTTGCCCACAACTTAAGAGATAATATTTGTTAGCATAAGATAGAAATGTTTTGATTTAATATATTTAGAAATGAATATAGTATATCACGATACAAATGCATTGTGTCCAATGTTAGCATCTTATTTTTAAGATTGTAACTGATTAAAGATAATATAAATAATAATCATAATAATAATAATAATAATAATTTCTATTACTATTACTATTATTATTATTATTATTATTATTATTATTATTATTATTATTATTATTATTATATATTCGCCCTAATGAAAGTGCAACTGTGTCATATTGTACCTATTCGAATTGAATATTGGTCATGTAGCATATATCCTTACCACAAAATAAATTACAGTGACTTCTCAGTGCATATCCTTTGCCATAGTCGCAAGATTTCTTGTCAACGTTTTGTATCAGTCTAGTCTGGTATTTATTGTTGTTTCTTTATAATTTGGCACCAAATGAAAAAAAATGAATAATCATCATCATGCTCATCATCATCATCATCATCATCATCATCATCATCATCATCATCATCATCATCATCATCATCATCATCATCATCACCACCATCATCATCATCATCATCATCGTCATCGTCATCATCATCATTATCATCATCATCATGATAATGGAAAACTTCTGCTCCTGGAAAACTTCGTGTTCTGGCGAGATTTAGTTCTTTGCTGAACATTTTGTCACCAAATTGTAGTCAATCTGGTTGTGAATTTGTCTAAAAGCTTTTGGCGGACCAGGTGTGCTTGAGAGCACATGAATGTTGTAAGAAACAATCTTTAAGTGCCTGAGTGCTCTTTCTTTTGTTTTTGGATTGCAGAAGGTTTCAAAGCTGCTTTGCGCGTTTGAATGTGAATCACTCGCCGTGTTAGGGTTAAGTGGAAAATTTGATTTGATCATTCTTAATCTTCTAGTCAGAAAATCAACAGTAGACAACACGAATTTAGCAATTTTCATATATTTACATATATTTATGCTTTCTTGTGTAAATGACATTCCTAAACAGGCATTCATAGCTATATAAATGTCTAGTTTAGTTGAATGTGACATTGATTACATATGTCAAGAACCGTTTCAGGGATGAATATTTCACTTTCTTCTCTGGTAGCAAAAATCATTGCTTACTTTGACTTTAAATGAATTTTAAGTATACGAATTGCTTGCTGCGTAGCTGTTTTTTTCTCATATAAGTTCATGTTTCTTTCCTGTGCATTTACTTGTGTACAAGTTGCGCAAAGGAACTTAATGATCAACTTTAATGAAAAATATTATTTTATAAAAACATTTCTCAGTAGATAACTTTAAGGTGCTTTTTCAAGCAATCGGTACATATTGCTATTATAAAATAAGTTTCTGAATTGCTAGATGTGTATGTAGTGTGGTGAGGGTTAAATTCTTAACATTATACATGTCTAGCACTGGGTCATCATGCCGCAGACATTTGTCATAATATACCACACAGCCACATTGTCCTGACGAAAGGTAGATCAGTCCTAACACTAACCATTTAGTGCTAGCGCCACGAGAGGCAGCTGTTAGTACCATTTCCTAACATGTTTGGTATGGCTAGACCCGGGATCGAACCCACGAAATTTGCACCCAAGGAGGAAACTCTAACCACTTTTCTCCCCGAGCGGTTGTAAGAAGATTTAAGGAAATATAAAGTAGCTTATACTAATGAATAAATAGTCATGTCTAAAATGTCTATATTGTTTTACTATTTTAATAATGTGATTCATAACTGGGCAGAGGTTAAAAAACCCATGTTAATATATATATATATATATATATATATATATATATATATATATATATATATATATATATATATATATATATATATATATATTTATGTATGTATCTATAGTCTAATCTTATGAATTAAGGATATTGCTTTTATCTGCAAAAGAACTTTCATAATACATTCAATATAGAGGAGTCTCGTACATTTCATTTCTTTTTAATATTGGAAGCTTTACAACTTCAACGGTTGCTCAGAGGAAACAATTTTCTATTTAGTTTCAAATGATGGTACATGTTCCATCGATTTTCAAGTTGCATAACTATGCTAATGAAATAAAAGCTGGAAAATCATTGAAGCCTTCAGTCGCTTCAGCCTTGATTGGTGATGTTACACACTAGTTTCTTTTTTATTATCAAACAACAAATGTAGAAGGCATATCTCCATCAGCTATTTTAATGTAAATTTGCGCAGCCATAATTTATATCTCGGATATATCTTAGTTGCAGCAGACGTCAGAAAGTCTACTCATCTAATTGAAAGTTGTATTTAAATGAAACTGCGAAGACGGATAAAACGATGATGATTTGGTTTTGCGCTCTATTGTCTTGTTCTTGTTTTGTTTTGGTCTCACAGATCTAAGGATGCGTATCTAGAATATATTTCTTTCCTGCTTTTGGAAGTACAGCTGGCGCTGTCAAGCAACTAATCGAAAAATGAATATTTTCTGTTCCACTACAAGTAGTTATGGAAACGTTTACAAGTTCAACGTTTTATGTGTTTGATGTTTGCAATAAACCAATTGTTTTCGAGATTCAAAGACGTCTCAGAGACGAGGTAGCTCAGACTTACAAAAAAAACAACCTTTACACTGTCAGTTTAGAGACTTTCTCATAATAAATGCATGAAGTATACTAATCATTCCAGAATGTGAAAGTTATTAACATTAATTAAGGTATATTAATCATTCACTTAATGTGACTCTTATTCGACAAACACATCATATATATATAATTCTTACTCAGTCTGATTTTGTCACAGATTCACTATAATGTCCTTACAGAACCTATCAAAATGTATATACGTCTGACCTTCAACTAGATGTGAAGCTCGATTAGTTTTGGATAGGAGAATAACTATATATATATATATATATATATATATATATATATATATATATATATATATATATATATATATATATATATATAAAGTATTTTGGAAATATCTACATGACTTACCAAGGGTAAGAGTGTTCCTTGGATCTAAAATAAACAGGATATAAATAAGGATCTATTTAAATGATTATTATTTCATTCTTGCTTTGCATATTTTAATTTAATTTCTATTGTAGACTTTAAATAAGTTTCTGTTTTACTATATGCCACGCCTTTCCATCACATATTTTTAAATTGAAGATATCTTCAAGGGGCTATTTAAATTTTGTTGAGATATAATTATTGAACAAGATGTCCGCGCAGCAAGTTAACTTCATCATGCTTCAAGAGATGTCATTATCAGATTCTTACAAAATGACGTTTGTTCGGTACATATTACCATACGTTTTCGATTATCGGTCTGGACCAAACGTTTCATCTGTGCCTTGAGACTTCTTCAATAAAGGGGTTAAACCACATTGTATACTATCATGTGGTGTTGTCAACACAGATTTTGACACTTCGAATGATTATCCTATAACTGGGCAATTGCCTCTTGCAAACATTTAACTGAGCAACAATATTGATTTTTATATACATTATCGATAATGTTGGTAAATTTAACGTATGATATTTTGCATTACTGATAAATAAGTAGCATGCGATTCGATTGAGCAGAAATTGCCAAATATCTCCCAATATATAGCGTTATATAATTTTATTTAGAGACCAAAATATCGCATGTAATATTAATGCAAATTGTTCGTGCTGCACAAACAATATGTAGTCTAGACTATTCAAGCTGGCAATGTTCTTAATATGTACATGTTATGAAAGTAATTACTTACCCAGGATGAGGCATATTCCATGCCCTGAAATAAGAAATACAAAATCGAATTGCACTTTAATGCTCCTTAAAATCCATTATTGATAAAAAAGTACATTGTGACGTCAACATCAGTTATAATGTCTAGACAAATATTGACCATTAAATGTGTTGTACGATAGTGGTTGAAAACTGAACAACTATGAATGTTTTATCATAATATATTTGCTTTCCGGTTTGCTTAAACGTATGCATAGCTGTATGCATCCCATCTTTATATATATATATATATATATATATATATATATATATATATATATATATATATATATATATATATATATATATATATATATATATATATATATATATATATATATATACTTCGATTATTCATTTTGATCACTTTGTTACCACTTGGTATGAGGTTTTTATTCAATATTAAATTATTCTAAAGTGTTTCCTTTCTTTCTAAACATTTTGAATATTGCTGTCAACTGGATCTGAAATACGCAACTGTTGCCCATAACACAGACACAACTTTGACAACATTATAAGCAGTAGTGTTCAACATTTACCATTTTATGAAACCCTATATAACAGTAAACATTGCAGACAAGAATGTATCATGTACTCTTTGTTCGAAGCATTACAATGTACTTGTAAAATATTACACGACCTGTGTGTGTGTGCAAAATGTAACTGTAAAATTCTCTTACTCTGCTACGATCATACAAATGTTCTTGGTCGTTTGTAAGTATTATTTCGTATTACAAAGTTGGGATTCAGAGCCTGTCCACACACGTGATGTCTGTAAATGCTTTGGAATGCTTAACGCACATCTGTAGCTTTACGAAGTTTTTTCTTATTGCGTATGCTTGTTGTTTGTTGTTCATTTCATAGCTCGCACGATAGAACTGCCATCATTAGTAATCAAACTGCACATGAAAGCTCAATCAGTTTATTTCATTGAATTGGACTTTCAACTCTTGCGCTTCTGAGAGCACGTACATCAAATTTGTAGTCTGAAGTAATCAGTACATACGATAATTTCACACCTATTTATGCACTCATTAGTCATTAATCTTCCAACGTGTGAGGAACCAAGAGTATCTGTCAAAAACATGACGTTCTCTTGATAATATTAGTATGAATGTGTACATTTCTGCTTTTGGCCTGATATTTTGATCGACTTAACTCGAACCAATTGCCAGATAAAGAATAAAACTATCATTTAGAGTCCAAATATAATACCCGATGGTTTTATAACGATGAGCAGTGTTGTTTCTTCAGTAACATTATTTATTCAAAATAACATAGCTCGGATAACCATTTCGCAGCTGATGGTTACTTCATTAAACATATGAGTCTAAGTTAAACAAACTGCCATAGTTTGGTTTGAGTTACCTTCAGACTTTATGTACTGCACTTTTATTTCTCAGTCGTGGATGCTTACACTATTGATTTTATATGACATCCAAGTTAATTTAAACATTAAGGAAAATGGTCGTCAGCCGGCCTAATTTACTAATTTATCTATCTATCTATTTAATAATGCTTGATTTTAACATAATGGTCAAGTGACAAACTGATTCTAATGAGTACCACATACTGTAGTACCGAATTTGCGGACATTCTTTAAGAAATAAAATATTGCCATTTTATCGGAAGATTTTCCTTTTTCCCAAAAGAGCAAAAACGTTAACTTCAGTACGGCTAATGGAGTTATGTTTATATACATAGTAAATATTATCAAAATCAAAATTTTTGCTCATTAAAATGAGTTGAGGAACATAATATATTAGAAAGTATAAATTTTTTATTTCGCTTTCTTTGTAATTTTACCTTTGGCATGGGTTACTTTCATTGGATGGCCATCAAATGATTTATATCAACACACTGCTTTAAGAGTATAAAGAATGGGTTCCTATGTATGTATGTATGTATGTATGTATGTATGTATGTATGTATGTATGTATGTATGTATGTATGTATGTATGTATGTATGTATGTATGTATGTATGTATGTATGTATGTATGTATGTATGTATGTATGTATATATATATATATATATATATATATATATATATATATATATATATATATATATATATATATATTTATGGAAAGAGAAAGATGTGCATTGAAGTTATTTTTCACTCTAACGTCAACGATACATTTAAATATTTTCAACCTCTATATTGCAACTGGCATATCTGAAAGTGAAAACAACCTTAAATGAACTTTAATTTATATCTGTATTAGGATTGCATTTTATGAACGTTATCAAGTGATTAGATTCACTGCATCTAGATGTTTCTAAAACAGCAACAGCACAGTTCTTGGCGTATTAGTTGATTGCATATAATCTATTCTACAGTGCATATCATTCATTCTAAGTGATTATGATCATGAAGAGTTTAGTAAAAGGTTTTTTTTTAACCGAACGAAGAAATAAACGATATATAACGCTGCAGCTGTTCAATAAACGCAGTCGATGTCTTACCATATCCAAAGCTATCTTGGCTGCCTGAAGAAGAGAAAACATATAAATGTGATACATATAAATGTGATACATATAAATGTGATACATGTAAATGTGATACATATAAATATAATACATATAAATGTGATACATATAAATGTGATACATATAAATGTGATACATATAAATGTGATACTTATCAGCACGGTTAAGATGTTTACTATGTCTCGCTTTTTGTAATGGTTTGAAGAAAACTATATTTTCAAAGAAATGTTTCTTACAAATAATATTTGTCTCGAAATAAAATAAACTAGCTATAAATACTTTCATGCACACTTTTGGTTATATTTAAAACATTCATTTAATTTGTGATATATGTATGTCCTCACTACAATTATGAAAGTAATATTGACTATGAAAATGGTTCCCGAGCGATCAAGGTGTGGTTCATAATGTTTTCATTTGACTTCAGATGTCTTCCGTGATGCATATGCTTCTACAAGCAAACGGTTGTACAAGATATGTAATTCTTCTAGCTGCTCTAAATGAGTCTATGTTTAGAGCTGCATCTTTTATAGTGGTTATGCTGATTTTGATTTACTGATAATATCTCTAAAATAATCACTGAAAAGTTTGATTTCAAGTGGTTCCTGCTTTATTATATTATTTAGATCAGCACAGGTGAGGATGCCCGTAGATTTCTAAATTTTACTTTTTTGAAGATCTCCCAACGAATCTTTTAGCAATAGGAGTTCAATCGGGAACACGTGTTTGCTTCTGGTAGAGTATATTTAAAAGGTCACATACACGTTCGATCTATAACGTAAATGTGACAGTATGATCAATTTGCATAACGGAAGTTCATATATGTTTTAGGTGTAATGAATCTATCTATCTATCTATCTATCTATCTATCTATCTATCTATCTATCTATCTATCTATCTATCTATCTATCTATCTATCTATCTATCTATCTATCTATCTATCTATCTATCTATCTATCTATCTATCTATCTATCTATCTATCTATCTATCTTATTGAGTTATATCTTAAATCTCTCTAGATTGTCGCAGAGAGTGTGGAACAACAGCAAGCTGACATTGAACACTAAGATCTCAGTGTACCGTGCCTGCGTGCTTAGCACTCTCCTGTATGTCAGCGAAACTTGGACCCTGTACGCCTCTCAGGAGAAACGACAGAGTGCCTTTCACACACGTTGTATATATATATATATATATATATATATATATATATATATATATATATATATATATATATATATATATATATATATATATATATATATATATATATATATATATATATATGTGTGTGTATGTATATATATATATATATATATATATATATATATATATATATATATATAATATTGAACAATGTGTCAGACATATTTATATTATTCACTAAATGGTAAGCAATATGTTTCCAGATGAAGCATACCAAATGGAAACTAAGTCTTTTATATGCAACGTGTGAGATAACTGACTTGCAAATCAATACGTTAATGTTAATGCTGAATTGAGACAACCCTTTAAGATATACACTGTAATTAGTAATTCTTATACGAATTTGCTTCTGTGATAATTGTAATGATATTGCCCAGTGGGTGTAAATATATAAATCATACAGTTGCTTTAATATTTATATAACACAGACCTAAACGCACTTTGCCCGTTAACACCTGATTATTTGGTAAACATACAAAATGCACTTATGGTCGCTTTTATGACATGAATTTCATATTGTAAAACGGAAGCATTATACTGTGATATTTTCTATTGAGTGCAACATAACCGTCCTTTAGGTTTGCAGCAGCATACAGTTGATCTTGCTTTTTCTTTGATCGTGTTGCTAAGACAATGACTCTCAGAAGACTATTATTAAATATGGTACATTCGTTGCTATTTAATTTAATGTGGCTCAATTCATGGAGGGTCATGACCGTATTAATAGGAATTTGTATCATTAGAACAAAATCTTTCTCTGAATAAATTATAATTATAAAAATATAAATTATATTTTTTTATGAATACTAGTGATCCTAGTTACTGGATGTTTTCCTAATATCATGATTCTTTTAGTTTTCTGATTAAACAATATGTTGATCTTCCAATTCAGGTCAAGACCAATATACTAAGCAATGAATATGAATCATGGGTTAGTGATTGTATGTGTTTGTCATTTGTAATTGTGATTCATAACTTTCTTTAGAAGCTTCTTATTGATGGACCATGTTAACAATATTGTGGAAATTTTGTTACTCTTAATTACTGTGTTGCCATTCTGATTCCATTATGATAGGATCTAAACGGTATATATCAAACCTGAGCACTGTGTAATAATTAAATAATTCAATATGTCAACACTGAAACGATATTATAATGGAGACAAAAAGAGCCGTTTTCTTACAAATAAACGACAAAAACATAAACTAGTCATCACTTCAGATCATATTACTGTTAATGCTCTAATAAAATGTAATATGTCTGTAATATTTTAAAATGACTTATAATTGGTGCATTTGTCATCATATTTGGACTTATGTTATTTAAGGATGGAACTTACCAATTGAAGCATCCATCTCAAATACTACAATAAAATACATTATGGATAGTCAAAGTGTCCGTCAAATTGGGTATGATTATCGCAAATACTATCTTGTCCTGAACTCAGTAACATAAATAAGTAAAAACAGACAAGAGTTGCATAACATAATAAATAATTGTAAAACATAAATATTACTTAAATTATCTAAGTTACCAATATTTATTTAATAGGAACGTAAATTGTTGTTAATTAAATCCAAATTATTCCGGAATGTTTAATGATAAGTTCAGAAAAAAATAGATGAAAATGAATTCATTGTCCTTAATAAGCTGGGTTGTCAATAGCCTTTAATATGCTGAAGTTAAAAACATCGTTGCTGTATTACTATGGTAATATCCTGAACGTTGATGAATGAATTCAAAATAATATAAAAGTGTTGTTTCCAAACAGTCAAATGATCTCTCTAATTATTGATTCCTCTCACATTAATTCTAACCAATTCAGTAACTACAAAATATCGGACATAATCATTAGGAGATTGTTAATAATCTTACTTGTATCTGAGTGGTGTCAATCATTACTTTCTCTATATGTTAGCTGCCAATCAGGTTACGACAAAGATTATACAATACGAAGCAGATATTACTTACCTGGATGACTGTTATCGCCGTTTCCTGAGAGTGTTAGAACGGGCAATTAACACTTATTACAAATCATTTTTAAATACTTAAACCTTTTTGATATTTATATTCTTAATATGTTTAGTTTTTGTTGAGAGAATCAGATAGTGCTTGATACGCAATGAAAAATGTTATACACAGCAATCACACATAATCATATATTCAATAACTACTAAGGCTCTGTATTTTATCTCAAGCGGAATCAATGCTAGTTGCGGTAGTTTATCTGTTAACTCTAATAATACTATAATTGATCTCATTATTTATATTCGTGTTGTTCTTGCCTTGATCGTGCGTCACAGGGTATGTATATAGCGGCTGTTTAATTTTCATATTTGAAATGGAATTTCATAAAGAAAAATGTCATTAATCATTGAATACTTGTCTGCTACAGATTAAAGTAGTATCGGTTTCAATTCAATAATGCAGGTTTGTGTTGCAAACAATTATTCCTTTGGCTACTGCTTTAATTGGAGATAAATTGAGAACATAATTTTCTAACATAGGACACAAATGGCTCGTGACTGTGAGGAAAAAACTTCATCTAAAAATTGTTTTTTTTTAAATAATTTAATTTAAACAAAATATTTTGTACAGGCGGGATAAACCTTCCCTAGATATTCACGTTCAACATTTAAACATTATAATATGTTCATTTAGATACAAATAATATTTTGCTCGTGACTAAAAATGATAATTGGACTAACTCATAAAGCTGTACATATACACTAGTACTTGCAAAAGTGTTGAACAGTATATTGATTGTGTAGGTGTCCTGAGAAATATGCAATTATGAAGAATATGGTGCAGTAGGTGATAGACTAAATGCTTTTTAAATATTCATGATGTACGAACATTCCCATAAAGTCATTCACCAACACAAAAAGTAACAATCCTGCAGATTGCACCGAGTTTCAGATGTCTCTTCAGGATCGCTCATTTCAGTGTATTTTTAGTGCTATATGCATTACTGATCCTAAATATGGCTACGTTTAATTATCCTGGTTACAGTATGGCATATGTTTGATAAAAATGCTGTATCACATAGTTTTATTGTGGCATATTACTTAGTATAAGGGTAAAGAGTGCAGCAGTTTAATTCTGCAGCAGTGTGCTTGTTCGTTCCTTATGTATAGTGAGAGATACTTCTGTATCACCGTAAGTAACAGGTAAATTGATACAACCAAGGAAACATTATATCCGCAATTTGCATCAATATAACGAGGAAATAAATAAATGAAAGATCCAAAATAAAGGAAAAGTTCCATTATCAAACATAAAATAATCTTCAATGATTTAGGAACTAGTAGACGTCATTTATTTTAATAGATTTGTTTCATTTATGGGATGAATATTAAGTTCATATAAAAGTTATATCTTAATTAGTTTTCGATTTTTAAAGGACGGGTAACTATTTATGTTATTTTCAAATATAACGCAACGCAAGGAGACAAAGCACATATAATTTTGATTTGGAAAGCAGAGACTTGATTGTTCGAATGTATCTCTTAATTTAGATATTTTTAGCATTATAAAATTAAACATGATATATAAAGTTTTATTATCGCTCAAACTGATATATACTAATCACAAACGAATATGCAAATGAAATGAGCAAATGAAAGAAAGCTACTGGCAACCTAATGAGAAATTATTCGTTGCTTGAACCAGATGCGATTTTGCCAGAAATTAAGAAAGTTAGAAAAATAAAAAGTAAATTATCCTTGGTTGGCTATCTGATATATATCCTTGGTTGGCTATCTGATATATATATATATATATATATATATATATGTATATATATATATATATATATATATATATATATATATATATATATATATATATATATATATATATATATATATATTCTCTGTAATCTTATATACTTATGTGTTAATGGTTAGAATTTAAACACCAATAAGTACCTAATAATGATCGTTGAATCTATGTGCGACATCACGCGTTTAATAATCATATCCTGGAATAATTTAATATCGGTAACCTTATGATCGTCATTTACTTACATAACATATAGCACTTGGGTAGTAAGCTGCTCATTTTAAGATATTATATCTCTGTTGTTTTAAAATATATTTTTTTTGTAAATAGCATTACATTGTCTCAATTTTAAAGCTCTTTGTGTTGACAGTATTGATGCAATGTTTATACTCGTTAACAGTTTATGTGCATATGCATATGCAACATTAACGTATACTTACCACAGAAAACATTCGATTCACCAGCTGAAAAGTCAAACGATTTGACAAAATAGTAATTGAAAAGGAAAAAGAAAATACTATAAACGAGATAAATAGAATGTTTCAAAACTGCAATGATTTTTTTCGTTCTCGTTGCTCTTATTTTGAACTTCTTTGTTTTCCGTCGGTAAGATAAATAGTAAGCCTAATTGTGTAAAACGGATATTGTTATTTACCTCTGATTCAATGCTCTATTTTTAATATTTAAAAATATGAAAGTTCCACTATCACCATCATCATCATCATCATCATCATCATCATCATCATCATCATCATCATCATCATCATCTTCTTCTTCTTCTTCTTCTTCTTCTTCTTCTGCATCAGCATCAGTAGTAGTAGTAGTAGTAGTAGTAGTAGTAGTAGTAGTAGTAGTAGTAGTAGTAGTAGTAGTAGTAGAGCAAACGATGCAGCGATCTACATAGCTCAAGTACAATTTCAAGACAATCAACATGAACAAGCTAACTTTATTTTATTATCGTCAATTGTAATGCCAGGCTGAGCATTACAACACGATTGCGTTGATATTTCGTTTTGTAATCAAACGATTAAAGATGTTTAAAATCCTCATACATTTAGTTGTATATAATTTTGATTGATCAAGTTTTTTTCACATAATTAAAGAATTACTTTTATTAACAAATTAGCCATAATTCGAATTTATAATCTAATACATATACATAAATGGCTATATTGTAAACCCGCAACAAGTTCACTTAGCATTTGCTGACTCCGGTGCACTTGTTTTGCCTGTGATTAATGAATTGACTTAATTATGAGCTCATATGCTAAGCAAATAAGTAATACATTCATTACTTTTTAGCCTTACTAAATGATATAGAAATAAAGATTTTTAACTGATATTTTAAAACTGGAGCAAAGATATAAATTGACAATTAATTGTAAATATATACCAGACAGAACAGACTGTGCTATGCCTGGATTCTGTAGTAGAATCTTGATAATAGTGGGCAGAAATAATAGTTTATTGCAAACAATACTATCATGCAGGTTAGAGAAATTAAATTAGAGATATTATCTGTTCTGTCTGGTATATATTTATAATTATTTGTAATACAAAAATCCTATATACCTTGATTTCTTTAATAGGAATCTAGAACCACTGTGTGTATGTATATGAGAATTAATTACTAGGTCGTCATGCGAGTGTGTCTGCTTTGCACAAACTTATATAACAACGATTCAGTTGTTCATCATTCAAACATCATTTTTCGGTGATGCGTGCTTTGTCGTGATGGTATATGGGTTGTTGCGTGCAGGCAAGGCGATGGATGCCATTTACTCGCGGACCTGGGTTCGAAACACCGTAGAGTATGAATTTAATTTCTCTAACCTGCATGACTGTATTGTTTGTATTAAACTATATATATATATATATATATATATATATATATATATATATATATATATATATATATATATATATATATATATATATATATATATATATATATATATATATATATATATGAGACTAAAACATTATGTATTAAATACTTGATTAAAATTATTATAAAATTAAATAACGTGAATGATAATAGATTAGAACGGTGTACAAACCCTAATAACAAATTAATAAAAAAGAAATTCAATTAAAAACTTTACCTAAACACGAACACAATGGAGAAACAACAACACAAACCCCTTTAACTTTCGACAAAAGGGAGTCCCTTTAACGATGATAAATCCGAAAGACACAACACGCACGAATATTTGGACTTGCACATCTTCGTGTGTAGAGATATACACGTTATTTGTTAATTTATTGTGTCTAGTGTAAATTATAGCTATAGACCCTTCTTAATGCGAACCTCATGAATATTAATGTCTCGCGAAAACGAGACTAAGCGAGGCAGATGTGACTATACGGCATATAATATATTACGTAGATTCTTTTTGCAAGGGAATGTTATATTTATCGCGGCTGTAATGGATGGAATGCAGGGGATCACAATATGTCAATCGCAATTGACCGGTTGATCGCGAATCTAGTGCGGGTAGATCGCGTATCATTAAAAAATGAGCGTCAGCCTATATATTTCATGCATTTGTATGGTAGTTAGATTATTTTGGCTTGGTCAGTTTATAAGTAGCTAGCACGCTCAATACGTATATGCACCCTAATGTAATGTATTTTATAGAGTCCTTCCTTTTGTGGAAGAATATTTTATATAATTACTGGTGTATATATTATAATGACGAAACCTTACTTAATATGTCCATTTTCTAAAATGTAAGTTGATTTACTTCCTGACTTGATGTCCGTCTTCTGAACAGTCCATATAATACAAATTAATGATAGAGAAAAGAGACTATTTAAAGCATGAATTTTGTTTC